>SJYC01047963.1:0-30262 GCA_006408675.1 Madoqua kirkii | reverse complement strand
TTGTTTTGGTGTTTAGGTTACTTAAATTTTTTTTTTTTTAATGTGATGATTTTGTCAGCACCTCATTGAAATATCTCCAGATAAAGCCATTAAATCACAGGGTGATTAATGTGTATTCTTTTCTATTTTTAAAGCTTGCAATTTATTCTTAGAATTTCTTGCAATTCTATCGTGTTTAGTAATCCACAGATTACTCCAATAATCTCCAATGACCATAAACTTCAAATGGTGAAATTTCTGGAAGGGAAGCAACTTTTCATACTAGTTTTTAAAATGTATGATTTCATAAGGGAAATAAATGTGATAAATTAATATAGGCAGATACTATATTCTGTTTTAGGACATAAATAATCATTCTAAGTATATACTATAATGAATTTACAGGAGGAAAAATAACCAGGAATGAAAGAGACTTCTAGTGACTATCTGTTAGATCTTCCTGCTGTCAAATCACCGCTTAAACCATTTAAATCAAATGAAATGTTCATGTATGTCTTAGGATTAATGTTGCTTTGACCTGCCTTTGACTGAATGAGAAGAAAAGTAGTTTCTTTTAGCTTTATTGAAAGCAGATAGATTCTTCTTTGGCTACTTGATTGTCAGAAATATGCTGTCTTATGCCATTCAAATTAATGATGCTGTTTAGATTCCCCATTAATGAAACTCTCTTACTTCTAAACCCTCAAACTTTGGTGCTTAGCTATGTGGGAGTTTATTGCTAAAGATTACTGCTGCTGCTGCTAAGTCGCTTCAGTCGTGTCTGACTCTGTGCAACCCCATAGACGACAGCCCACCAGGCTCCGCTGTCCCTGGGATTCTCCAAGCAAGAACACTAGTTTCACATATTACTGCAAGGTCACATTATTTTTGCAAGAATTTGGCTTTGTTTGTATTTTTAAAAAATCTTCAATGCATGGTGAACTCAAAAAAATTATTCCATCTTTAGTTACAGTTTTACATTGAACATGGTAAACATATTTGAGACAGTTTTCAGTAACTGTTCTAATATTTAATTTCAAACTCATTGTTACTCAGTATAAGTAAATGTTAACTAGTAAAATGGCTCCAGTTCTTTGACTTCTTATTTAATATTTAAGGTAGGAACCTTAACATTGGCTTGGATTATTAAATAATTAGATTTTCCAGTGACATAGAAATTATATATATTTTTTTCCTCCCTAACCACAGTTGCATAAAATTTTGTGCTCTGTGTATAAGTTGCCTCTTTTACTTGGGTCTACTTTTTATGTTCACTTACGACTTCCAACAGAACAAATTCCAGAAGTTCAGCCATACGTTGAGGTAAATAGTTTACCCAAATTTAATAGCTGAACTTCCAAATATAGTCAGATTAATAGGTTCAAGTCCACAGTCTGATCTGGCCACGTGTAAGCAATTACTTGTTTAACTTGATCCATGTAGATAGCTAAGTTGGTCAGTGTCAAACCCAATATTTACTCTTTGACCTAAATGTACATTTTTTATTAGTCAAATTAATTATAAGATCAATTGGTTTTCCTCCTTATTGTTGAGGACATTATGTGAAGCTTTGTTTAGGGCTTCACAGAGTCGATTGTTATGCCTCAGCTAATAGTTTCCTGATTTATATCCTCAGGGTCAAGAAGTGTTTTTTATGTTAAATGTCCGTGACACTCTGCTGACTTAGCCTGGAACAATTCCAAATGATTTACTCTTTGGGATGGCTGCTGCTGCTGCTGCTGCTGCTGCTAAGTTGCTTCAGTTGTGTCCGACTCTGTGCAACTCCATAGACGGCAGCCCACCAGGCTCCGCTGTCCCTGGGATTTTCCAGGCAAGAACACTGGAGTGGGTTGCCATTTCCTTCTCCAATGCTTTAAAGTGAAAAGTAAAAGTGAAGTCTCTCAGTCGTGACCTCATGGACTGCAGCCCACCAGGCTCCTCCATCCATGGCTTTTCCAGGCAAGAGTACTGGAGTGGAGTGCCACTGCCTTCCCCGTTTGGATGGCTATACCAATTATATTTTAGCATCAACAATAAGACTTTATTATATGATTTATTTTTTAATAGAAAATTAGTCATCTAACTTGAATTTATATTCTTCACTGAGTTTATATTTTTAACTAACTAGATTATTACTTGTGAGTTTTTATTAACATCAGGAAATGGTGTAACTTCCAGCCAGCTCAGTTAATTAGATGGTAAGTATTCAGTATTCCTGAGTTTAATTTAGGTTTTATGTGTGTGTGTCTTAATATAATACTCTAAGTGTGTTTAACAAGTGTGAGCCATTAGTCATAGGGTGATTCAGTGGCAAGAGCAAGAAACTTTCAGATCCATCTCTGACACCCTATGGAATACCATGACCACGTTATAAAACAGATCAGACATTAATGGGATTTTGTTATTATCGTTTTTTTACTGAATGACCTGTCTTGCTAAATGATTTCGCTATTCTATTTTATTAGTAGTTAGCATGTCCCTCTAGTCTTTGGAAAGTCAAGCTATCCACATTTAATTATTTTTTATTTTCTTTAAGTTAATCTTTCTGAGCTGTTCCTGTGTTACTTATCTGATTTTCTTCCTTAGTTTATCTACAGGTTGCTAGGAATGAAGACCCTGTATCTATGTACACATTTTATTCTCCATTTGACTTTACTTTGTAGAAAGGTGATGTAGCAGTCAATATAAAAGTGCTATTTTAACAGCTAAAATTAGCTAAATTCAATTTGGAGTCTGCTTATTAAAGTCATTCACCAAAGTAGAAAAAATCATTTTAATAAGATTCGAAACATACCCAAGAATATTGCTAAAGACCCTGGTATGTATGACTAGATATTTTTAACAGATTCCCCACTTAATCAGTGAGTAGTTGGTACTTCTCTCCCTTATTCCACTGTTACATAAGGTTTTTTGACTACAACTACAATACAAATACAATACAAAGTTAGAAAATTCTAACATATGTGTTTCTTTCTCTTGTATCATGGTCCTGTCAAGTGATGGACTCAGTGGTAGAGCTGTAAAATCTCTATGTTTGCTAAATTTAACTGTGGTCCTCATTTTCTTTCTTTCTTTCTTTTTTTTTCAAGAAGCACATTATTTTATTTACAGTCCCACTGTTTTATATGTACATTTATGGGCTGTCCAAAAGCACTTTTTTTTTTTTTAAAGCAGTCCTGGCAATTTTAAATACTCTAAGTAGCTCCTGAAGATCAAGTTGTCAAATTCCTCTCCAAAGGACAGCCTTAGGTCATCTTCACGCTTCCAGATAGTTAAGTATTCAGTTGGCAGCAGTCTATGCTTCCAGCGTCCGTCTTTCGCCTGCAAGGATGGTGATGCCCATTTCCGCCAAATTCTGCCCCATGACATGGTTATCAAGATCTACACCTGAAATGGCAGTCTCGCGTTGCCCTGATTTCACACCACATGGTCGGCATACCAGCTGTTATATAGTGAAGCCTTTCCCTTTCACACGCACAAAATCCCCTCATTAGAAATTGCCTGACACACAGTCGATGAACTCAAAAGCCTAAGTTGTCAAATTCCTCTCCAAAGGACAGCCTTAGGTCATCTTCACGCTTCCAGATAGTTAAGTATTCAGTTGGCAGCAGTCTATGCTTCCAGCGTCCATCTTTCGCCTGCAAGGATGGTGATGCCCATTTCCGCCAAATTCTGCCCCATGACATGGTTATCAAGATCTACACCTGAAATGGCAGTCTCGCGTTGCCCTGATTTCACACCACATGGTCGGCATACCAGCTGTTATATAGTGAAGCCTTTCCCTTTCACACGCACAAAATCCCCTCATTAGAAATTGCCTGACACACAGTCGATGAACTCAAAAGCCCCCACCCCCACTTCCCTGTCTCCTGGCATGGAAAAGCAGACTCGGGGCTGCTTGGAGCCTCCTGAGGCCTCCACGACAATGTGGCGGAGGCCAATGCAGGCCACTGCCCTCCACGCGTTCAGGGGAGCATCTTGCCCAGCCCGGTTGCGGGAGGCAGCAACCTCCCAAGACTCAGGGAGGCCGTAGGATTGGCTCCCGGGCCCTCAGAGGGCTGACTGCGGAACGACTCGAGCCATCCGAACCTCCCCACTGCGAGCCGAGGCCAGAAAGCCTCATTTTCTTTAAAATGTACTAGCTAACAACAAAACTGTAACTTTGGTTAATCTGTTTACTTGGTGACATAGGTCAAACCTCTAATGAAAGGCAATGGAATGAACATATGCAAGTTGTAGTTTTAGCATTTCTGTTGGAGGGGTTTACTTAAATAATCCTAATGTCCTGGTAATTTGATCTGTAAGAGTTTGAAATGAGTATAAAGTGCTCTGTAGCTATTGCTTCTTTTTTTGTCTATTTTAACTCTATATGAGCAAATCAAGGTCATTTATGGAAAAATAGAAACAGAAAAAGACATATAGACTCAGTCATTTAAAAACCGCTTTGAAGGCAAAGAGGTCATTAAGGATAAAATAATAACCAATTTCAATACTGAGGCAACTCTGTTATTAAAACTCAGTGTGAAAACTTTCTACAAAGGGAAAATTTATCGGCAGAAAAAGAGACGCATAGCAAATATCATAATAGTGTGTTCAAGTAATCATGACAATTGATATGACACCCACAGTCTTCAGTATATTCCAGATGAGCAAAGGAAAAAACAAACATTATTATCTATGTATTTAAATGATGTTCATAGTGATTTGCATGGAGTTTTGACCACTTTGGCTTCATTACTGTGGTTCATCCTAAATTTCTGATCGTTTTACTTCCCTAATAGAACCACCAACCAACTAGACAACTACCCAGAAAGCCAACCTACCTACCTTCATGCTTCTACTGCCTATTGTATAGTTCAGTTCAGTCGCTCAGTCGTGTCCAACACTTTGCGACCCCGTGAATCGCAGCACGCCAGGCCTCCCTGTTCATCACCATCTCTCGGAGTTCACCCAGACTCACGTCCATCAAGTCTGTGATGCCATCCAGCGATCTCATCCTCTGTCATCCCCTTCTCCTGCCCCCAATCCCTCCCAGCATCAGAGTCTTTTCCAGTGAGTCAACTCTTCACATGAGGTGGCCAGAGTACTGGAGTTTCAGCTTTAGCATCAGTCCTTCCAAAGAAATCCCTGGGCTGATTTCCTTCAGAATGGACTGGTTGGATCTCCTTGCAGTCCAAGGGACTGTCAAGAGTCTTCTCCAACACCACAGTTCAAAAGCATCAATTCTTCGGCACTTAGCCTTCTTCACAGTCCAACTCTCACATCCATACTTGACCACAGGAAAAACCATAGCCTTGACTAGATGGACCTTATTCGGCAAAGTAATGTCTCTGGTTTTGAATATACTGTCTAGGTTGGTCATAACTTTTCTTCCAAGGAGTAAGTGTCTTTTAATTTCATGGCTGCAGTCATCATCTGCAGTGATTTTGGAGCCCCCAAAAATGAAGTCTGACACTGTTTTCACTGTTTCCCCATCTATTTCCCATGAAGTGATGGGACTGGATGCCATGATCTTCGTTTTCTGAATGTTGAGCTTTAAGCCAACATTTTTGCTTTCCTCTTTCACTTTCATCAAGGGGCTTTTTAGTTCCTCTTCATTTTCTGCCATAAGGGTGGTGTCATCTACATATCTGAGGTCATTGACATTTCTCCTGGCAATCTTGATTCCAGCTTGTGCTTCTTCTAGTCCAGCGTTTCTCATGATGTACTCTGCATATAAGTTAAATAAGCAGGGTGACAATATACAGCCTTGACGGACTCCTTTTCCTATTTGGAACCAATCTGTTGTTCTAACTGTTGCTTCCTGACCTGCATACAGATTTCTTAAGAGGCAGGCCAGGTGGTCTGGTATTCCTATCTCTTTCAGAATTGTCCACAGTTTATTGTGACTGGTGATAGAAGCAAGGTCCGATGCTGTTAAGAGCAATATTGCATAGTAACCTGGAATGTCAGGCCTATTGTATAAGCAAACAACAAATAAAAACGTTCTATGGGAAACAAACTAACAAGTGAAAACAATCTCTAACTCTGTATTACACAAGATGAAATGAAAATTCATTAGTGTGTTTTGTTCCATTTTGCTCATTTTTCTTTTTCTGAATTATCTCATATAGTTCTTAGAGTCAATGTAAAACCAAATGCAAAGGACTCTTCACTCCTTCTTCCCAAGGACTCGGTTGTACCTCCAGTGCCTCTGCTTTTGCAGCTTCTTTTGGTTTTCTTCTCCATCAGCTCAGCCTAATTAAATTTAAAGTCCAATTCATCTCAGTTCTCTGACCGTTTCCCCTCCTGTGCTATGCTTAGTCATGTCCAACCCTTTGCAACCCCATGGACTGTAGGCTGACAGGCTCCTCTGTGCATAGGGATTCTCAAGGCAAGAATACTCGAGTGGTTTGCCCTGCCCTCCTCCAGGGGACCTTCCCGACCCAGGGATCTCATTATCTCTCCTGCTTTAGAAGGCAGGTTCTTTACCACTTGCACCACCCGGAGTGAAGTGAAGTGAAAGTTGCTCAGTCATGTCCAACTTTTTGTGATCTCAAGGACTATATTGCTACTGCTGCTAAGTCGCTTAAGTTGTGTCCGACTCTGTAACCCCATATACGGCAGCCTAACAGGCTCCCCCATCCCTGGGATTCTCCAAGCAAGAACACTGGAGTGGGTTGCCATTTCCTTCTCTAATGCATGAAAGTGAAAAGTGAAAGTGAAGTCACTCAGTCATGTCCAACTCTTTGCGACCCCATGGACTATAGCCTACCAGGCTCCTCCATCCATGGGATTTTCCAGGCAAGAGTACTGGAATGGGTTGCCATTGCCTTCTCCGATGGAATTCTCCAGGCCAAAATACTGGAGTGGGTAGCCTTTCCCATCTCCAGGAGATCTTCCCAACCCAGGGATCAAACCCAGGTCTCCCACATTGCAAACTGATTCTTGACCATCTGAGTCACTGGAGAAGCCAAGAACACTGGCGTGGGTAGCCTATCCCTTCTTTAGGAGATCCTCCAGACCCAGGTAGTGAACCAGGATCTCTTGTGTTGCAGGCAGACTCTTAACCAACTGAGCCACCAGGAAAGCCCTTTCCTCTCCTACTTCCCTACATTTTCACACTACCTTATAAATGCATATGTTTATTCTTAGGCACTGCTTAGTAGCTAGAATTTGGGATTCATGAGGGCAGTAAAACATCTTGGTCATTGTGAAATTAGCACAGTATTCACACCTATTAGACTGTTAAGCATAGGTTATTTAATGAATAAATGAAAAGAATGAAGGAAGGAATAATATGGTATGTGGAAGTCACTCAGTTATATCCAGCTCTTTGTGACCCCATGGCCTATATAGTCCGTGGAATTCTCCAGGCCGGAATACTGAAGTGGGTAGCCTTTCACTTCTCCAGGAGATCTTCCCAACCCAGAGATTGAACCCAGCTCTCCCACAATGCAGGCAGATTCTTTACCAGATGAGCCACAAGGGAAGCCCAAGAATGCTGGAGTGGGTAGCCTATACCTTCTCCAGCAGATCTTCCCAGCCCAGGAATCAAACCAGGGTCTCCTGCATTCACTGTATTTTTATTAATAATTTAAAGTTACCTGAGGGCTCTTGTTAAAGTTAGCATTTATCATATGACTATAATTATTTTATGGCATGTGGGGCATATTTTTATTAAAGTTATATACACATACACATTCTATAGTAGTTGGGAAAATAAACAGTTTAAAATCTCTTACATTAAAAGATATGATTTGCTTTGTGATATATAAAGAAACATATTTTGGCAAGCATAGGGGCCACTTTAACACCTTCTCAGTCGTGTCTGACACTTTGCAACCCCATAGACTGTAGCCTACCAGGCTCCTCCTTGATATGAATTCTCTTATAATGTTTCTTAAATATTTGCCATAGTGCTTCCATTTACAAAGAGCTAAGTATATTTTGACCTTAAAATAGGGTGCATCTGAAGGGATACAATCATTCTTTTACCCTTCATGGTTTTTCTTCTACTAAATTATTCATTTGAGATCAGGGAAAACGTGAAGAAAACCTGATTTCTAAGAGCATTTTATTTAATAGATATTATGTAGTAGATCTTACACTTCTGTAGATCCTTGCAACATAACATCTACTTTGATGGAAAACTGATTTTATTATCAAGTATGAATGCTATTTAACACTTACTATTTTAATTATTTGATATATTGTAACTTTAAAAATTTAATTTTTCTTTTCAAATTCGTTTTCCAGGGTTTTTCTTTTCCCTGGTGGCTCAGACTGTAAAGCGTCTGCCTGCAGTGCGGGAGACCTGGGTTCGATTCCTGGGTCGGGAAGATCCCCTGGAGTAGGAAATAGCAATCCACTCCAGCACTCTTGCCTGGAAAATCCCATGGACAGAGGAGCCTGGAAGGCTGCAATCCAAGGGGTCGTTGAGGGTCGGACACGACTGAGCGACTTCACTTCACTTCACTCCACAGTGTATATTTTACACAAATGTCTTTCAAGCCAGTATCTACACTGTTTTGTAATTCATTGTCCACCTAACTATATAATAAACACTTTCCCATATGATAAAATATGTTTCTATATTATGCTGGTTAGAAATTTCAGATAGTTCAGTTCAGGTCAGCCACTCAGTTGTGTCTGACTCTTTGCAACCCCATGGACTACAACACACCAGGCTTCCCTGTATGTCATCTACTCAGACTCTTGTCCATTGAGTCGGTGATGCCAGCCACCCATCTCATCCTCTGTTGTCCCCTTCTCCTTCTCCCCTCAATCTTTTCTAGCATCAGGGTCTTTTCCAGTAAGTCAGTTCTTTGCATCAGGCAGCCAAAGTGTTGGAGCTTCAGCTTCAACATCAGTCCTTCCAGTGAATATTCAGGACTGATTTCCTTTAGGATTGATTGATTGGATCTCTTTGCCATCCAAGAGACTCTAAAGAGTCTTCTCCAACAGCACAGTTCAAAAGCATCAATTCTTTGGTGCTCAGCTTTCTTTATAGTCCAACTCTCACATCCATACATCACTACTAGAAAAACCATAGCTTTGACTAAACAGACCTTTGTTGGCAAAGTAATGTCTCTGCTTTTTAATATGATGTCTAGGTTTGTCATAGCTTTTCCTCCAAGGAGCAAACATCTTTTGATTTCATGGCTGCAGCCACCATCTGCAGTGATTTTTGGAGTCCAAAGATAAAGTATAGGATTTATTATATATATCTCAAGGTTTTATTTATTTAAAAATAGTGTGACCCTAAACAAGACTAGAATTAATTAAATGCATCTATTTACATGGTGAACAGCTTTCTAAAAACTGAATAACTGCTTTCAAGACCATGAACAACAATTTTGAAATATAACACATATACATATATATGTGTATATATTACTCTTTTGCCTGCCAAATATATTTTAAGTAATTATATCTCAACCAGTTCATTGTAAAGTGTCCATTTTCTGAATGTATAGCACTGCTGGGATAAGTGAGTGTGTGGGTAAAATTTCCTTTAATAATAAAATAATGACAATCCTACTAGATGTGATTGTGGAAAGTAACACTGATAAATTTTGTAAAAGCAGACTAGAAAAAAAAAACATCAAGAGCTATTGTGGTAATAATACAAAACTTTTTTCAATGATGTTTCATTATTTTCTCATTCATTTTTGTAAAAAATTATTTACTTGACACAATGTAGTCACCATTTTGGATGAATGAGATAGAAAGATAAATGGGCTGTGACCTTAGCCTTGGGCTTTCCTGGTGACTCAGTGATAAAGAATCTGCCTACCAATATAGGAGATGTGGGTTTGATCCCTGGGTCAGGAAGATCCCTTGGAGTAGAAATTGTCAATCCACTCCAGTGTTCTTGTCTGGGAAATCCCAGAGACAGAGGAACCTGGCAGCCTATAGTCCATGAGGTCCTAAAAGAGTTGGACATGACTTTGCAGCTAAACAGCAACAGCCATCAAACTCTTACACCTCTGCAGAGTATGATTATGTAAAACAAATCCATTTCTGTAAAACACGGCTGCAACATGTGGTCTGTGAGTGAGTGAGTGGGCAGGGAAGTTGATGGAGGCTTCACTGAGAAGTTATTTGAGCTAACTCTAGTAGTCTGAGTAGGAGCTTATCAAAAAGTAAAGGAAAAAATAAGAAAAGTAAACACAAATGTATATAGTTAGAATAATGAATAGGTATTTTTTAGCTATTTATTTATTTACTTACTTTTTGGCTGCACTGAGTGGCATGTGGGTTCTTAGTTCCCTGACCAGGGACTAAACCTGAACCTCCTGCACTGGAAACGTGGAATCTTAACCAGAGACCACCAGAGAGTGTAAAAAGCAAGTAGAATAGTTTTATTTTATTTTACTTTGGTCAGTTCAGTCACTCATCCTGTCCAATTCTTTGCAACCCCATGGACTGGAGCACACCAGGCCTCACCGTCCATCACTAATTCCCAGAGCTTGCTCAAATTTATGTCCATTGAGTCAGTGATGCCATCCAACCATCTCATCCTCTGTTGTCCTCTTCTCCTCCTGCCTTCAATTTTCCCCAGAATCAGGGGCTTTTCTAAGTAGCCAGTTCTTTGCATCAGGCAGCCAAAGTGTTGGAGCTTCAGCTTCCACATCAGTCCTTCCAGTGAGTATCCAGGACTGATTTCCTTTAGGATTGACTTATTGGATCTCCTTGCCATCCAAGAGATTCTCAAGAGTCTTCTCCAATACCACAGTTCAAAAGCATCAATTAGTGCTCAGCTTTCTTTACAGTCCAACTCTCTCATCATTACATGACTACTGGAAAAACTATAGTTTTGACTAGACAGAGCTTTGTTGGCAAAGTAATATTTCTGCTTAATATGCTGTCCAGGTTGGTCATAACTTTTCTTCCAAGGAACAAACATCTTTTAATTTCATGGCTACGGTCACCATCTGCAGTGATTTTGGGCCCAAGAAGATAAAGTCTGACACTACTTCCATTGTTTCCCCATCTATTTGCCATGAAGTGATGGGACCAGATGCCATGATCTTAGTTTTCTGAATGTTGAGCTTTAAGCCAACTTCTTCACTCTTCTCTTTCACTTTCATCAAGAGGCTCTTTAGTTCCTCTTCATTTTCTGCCATAAGGGTGGTGTCATCTGCATATCTGAATTTATTGATATTTCTCCTGGCAATCTTGATTCTAGCTTGTGCTTCATCCAGCCCACCATTTTGCATGATGTACTCTGCATGTAAGTTAAATAAACAAGGTGACAATATACAGCCTTGAGTTACTTCTTTCCTGATTTGGAGGCATTCAGTAAGTGATAGCAATAATAAACACTTGTTATTATTATTGCATTTAATAAACAACTGTACTAAAACTCATCTCAGTTCTTTCCCCTCCATAAAGTCTTCATTTATCACTTCCTCTAAAGCCAACCTCACCCTTTCTGAGCTCCTTGCTTATATTTTCTCTTAATATCTACCATTCTTTTACTAAGATTATAATATATATGTCTTTGTCTCATCCAATGTATTGGATATTAGAGCTTTATTTATCTTGTATCCTCTTTAGTGTTGGCTATCTTACAGAATAGAGACACAAATTTTAAATATTTTACATGTAACACAGTATTTAATATTTTCACAGTATATTTGGTTCCGTGGAAACTATCAGAGCACTTGTCACACTATATAGTCTCCCTTTTTACACAGTGAATTCTATGGGCAGAATCTATTATATATACATTATGCTTACAACATGTTTGAGCATTCTTTGGCATTGCCTTTCTTTGGAATTGGAATGAAAACTGACCTTTTCCAGTCCTGTGGCCACTGCTGAGTTTTCCAAATTTGCTAGCATATTGAGGGCAGCACTTTCCCAGCATCATCTTTCAGGATTTGAAACAGCTCCACTGGAATTCCATCACCTCCACTAGCGTTGTTTGTAGTGATACTTTCTAAGGCCCACTTGACTTCACATTCCAAGCTGTCTGGCTCTAGATTAGTGATCCATCATCATGATTATCTGGGTCTGAACTGAACTGAACTACAATGTATTAGAGGGAAAAAAGTTAGATTATGGGCTTCTTGCACTTAAAAAAAATTGGGTCTTGCTTTCAATATTTAAAAAATAATATTAGATGTCCTTTCACTCATTTGATATGATAGAAAACCTTAAATCTTTATATAGCCTGGTAAGTGTTATGTTAAAATATCCTATATTTTCTAAAACCTCATGTAATTCAAACATCTGGGAAAACCTATGGAACAAATAATGTATAGATAGGTCAAACTTTTTTTTATACTGTCATTCTTCACCTAATTTTTGCATATATTTTTCTAATAGATAATGTGATCCTAAACTGATTATGTAAATTAAAATTTCAGGAAGGCTGTGTTTATGAAACACTAACAACTCAATTATATTATCTCAGAGCATTAGTAAGCACCTCACTGAGTAGGAGCAAAAACAGAGGTCAAGGCATTTTGGTTGTCTTAATGTAGTTCTTCTGTTTTGATTTTTTTAAGTTGCAGCTGAATACAACTGTTTTTTATATTAACAGTGATGCCTTTGAAAAATATCTAAATGCATAAGGACTATACAAAAGGAAAAACACAGTGATCTCATTGGAAAAAATTTAAACATTTTGATGTTTTTAAGTGTATAAAGTAGAAAGAAAACAACCTGCACCCCACTAAAGGAAATTCATGTTATCAAAACATGTAGCTGTCAAACAGCAACATTCCAGAACATCTAAACCTTCCACATATTTAGAGGGCTCTATGCTTATTTATCACAGAACCTGTAGTGCTCTGTTTCTATCTTTTATTGACTTCCCCACTGGAAGACATTTCATCCTTTTCAAACCATATTTATACTCCCAGAGTCAATCTAGTACCTGGCACATGGAAGACAATAAATTGTTTTTTATGGATTCAATTAAGTAAATATTTAATTAATTAAAGGATGTCTGTGCTTTCCAAGGATTTTCAGACTTCCAATGTGCAGAAAAATTATCTGCAAATTTAGTTTTAAAGTGTAATTTGATAACTTCTGCACACATGGCTTCTAATTCTGTATGTTATACAGCCTGAGAGAGTGCATTTTAACAAGGCCACCAGTGTTTCTGACTCAGGAGCAAGGATCAGTCTTTGAAAACATTGATAGAATATCATTCACCTGATTATGAACTCTTCTTGATTCAGGTAAGTTTTAGCAAAATCACTGGGCCTTGTTCACTGATTGAGAGGGTCAGAGTGAGTGAGGATTGAAGATAGTGTAAGAAACGGCCCGAGGGGCTTATGGGGCACAATGGTGAAAGCCTTTGCTCAAACTTTCCCCAATTACATGTCTGTTAGATTTGTGAGATTTGAATGAATAGGAAGTAAAGCCAAAGACAAGCTTGAGAATGTAGGCAGACTTCAGGACATCTTAAGTATCCAGATAAAGTCTAGTCTTCTTCCAGTTGAGCTGCACTGGGTCACTATCCAATGGTTCAAACCAAGAAATAAGCAGGGAACAAAATCTAGGCCAGATAACAAGACAAGCATCTCATCTCAAGATACAGATCAGACAATGATATCGAGACCAGGAAACTCTGAATATGACTTCTGATTCCTAGACAGACCCTTTTTTCCTCAGTTGCTATTTCATTTTATTATTATTATTATTATTTTTTTTTAGTGAATTCGCAGCAGCAGCAGCAGCAGCAGCAGCTTGTTTATATTAACCTGAAAATGTCTTTATTTTGCTTTTGTTTTTTTTTTAATTTAAATTTATTTTTTTTAATTGGAGGCTAATTACTTTACAATATTGTGTTGGTTTTGCCATACATCAACATGAATCTACTACAGGTATAGTTCACTTTCTCAGTGTTACTTGATGGGAGCTAGCAAAGTATCTGCTGCTCCCAGCGCTGAATATACTTCTTAGGTATTGGCCATGGTGGAAGGAGAGATTGTCTAAGTGTTGATACTATCAATTCATCAGAATCTTTGAAAAATATTGCTCAAATTCTTGGACAGTGAGTCACAACTGATACATCAGTCTCTCTGGGGAGCACACAGTGGGAGTTGGCTTCTGAGCGTTCTTTAGGTGGTTCAGATGATTGGCCTGGTGTGGGAGCCATGACTTTGAAAAGCCTTCATAGATATTTTATTAGTGAAGAATATTTGTTGTATCTATTCGGAGTCATATCTCGCTGCCCCCATCTTTAACCACATATTTCTGCCTCTTCACACAACTCCTCTCCTTATCTGGCTCTTAGGAGTCTTCTGTTCAAAATTACTTTGTCATGAATCATTCTTTTAGGTATTCTAACCTTCTAACCATAATAATAATTTCCTCTCTTCCTTTTCTAGCAATTTTCAGTCTAAAAATTTATTTTTTTCCTTTTATTTCCTCTGCACAATTTATATCCTAAAGCACTTTAAAATTACATGTCATAATGTCATATACTCTCTCCTCATCCATTTTTTCGTGCATACCCACATAGGTAGCACATTAGCTGACTTACATTTCTAAAAATAATCAGAGGCCAGTGACTCTGTGTGAACAAGTGAGCGAGGTCATTATTACTCTTAAAGTGTAAGAATAAAGTTACAAAGTAGGAAAAGCTGCTTAGAAAATGGAAAATGAGTTCAGAATTTAAGCAGGACATCTAAGATGTTTTACATTCCAACTTGTTTTAACAAGATTCTATTGCTTTGTAATTCATTTATAGGATGATTTTGGCTTCCCATTGGCTCTGTGCTCTCATTTATTCAGCGACTGTAAATAATAGCCATCAGCCAAACTTTTGAAATCTTCAGATGAAAGGAACTAAATTAAGGCAGCTTCCTGTGTGCATCCCTTTCTCACAGAATGGATGCTGACTGGAACACAGAAAGCAAGGAACAGCAAGCGCAGTATAGTGATCTTAGCAACTTAGTGTAGTCCAGCTTTTGAGAGCCATAGATGCTTCTTTTCTATGTACTAACAATTGCTTTTTAAAAAATAAATAGTTTTTCTTAATTAGAATGTGGTATAGTGGGCTTTATCTAAAGATGTGAGAGAGATCAGAAAAGGCAATATCAAATCAATTACATTGTGTGGATTAATGTCACAGTAGTTTCTTCAGTGATTGCAAGCTGGTTTCTATTTTAAGGTTATTAGTCAGGTACTGAGGTACCTGAGAGTGAAAACTTTCATTACCATCCAAAGATGCTTTATTTTGTTGCTTAACGGGAAAATTTGATAAATTCCAGCATAATTTTTTTTCTACATTCCTGGGAACTTAAATGAACTTGTAATTTAAAAAATTATACACAGATTATCTTTTTTGCATAGTTTACTTTTACAATCTACATATTTTAAATTATTAGGCCATTGAGTTTGTAGTGGATGATGTTATAATGTTAATGAAGTACTTTGTAAAACCTTCTCTTGGTATTATAGTTGAATTATGGAACTAGTACTTACTACTCAGGGCAAAGGGTATCTAATTAGGTCAGTGTGATACATACAATTGGAAAAGTGCCGGGAGCCAGTGTGAGGAATCCCACCTGTGGCAACGGTCATGAGGAAAGAAGCCAGACAAAACACAAAGGCGTGATCTAGCTTCAGGGGTTCCCCCTGAGTTTTCCTGAACGTCTACCCCCCAAAAAACCATAGTCTACCTGCTTTACTGTGCTTTCCACTCTTCTGACTTTTTCTGGAAAGAGTTAACTCAGGGCTTCAGTTAACAGTCTCCTGCAAAAGAATATCTCGACTTAAAACTTATGGAAAATGAGTTCAGAATTTAAGCAGGACATCTAAGATGTTTTACACTCCAACTTGTTTTAACAAGATTCTATTGCTTTGTAATTCATTTATAGGATGATTATGGCTTCCCATTGGCTCTGTGCTCTCATTTATTCAGCGACTGTAAATAATAGCCATCAGCAAAGCTTTTGAAATCTTCAGATGAAAGGAACTAAATTAAGGCAGCTTCCTGTGTGCATCCCTTTCTCACAGAATGGATGCTGACTGGAACACAGAAAGCAAGGAACAGCAAGCGCAGTATAGTGATCTTAGCAACTTAGTGTAGTCCAGCTTTTGAGAGCCATAGATGCTTCTTTTCTATGTACTAACAATTGCTTTTTAAAAAATAAATAGTTTTTCTTAATTAGAATATGGTATAGTGGGCTTTATCTAAAGATGTGAGAGAGATCAGAAAAGGCAATATCAAATCAATTACATTGTGTGGATTAATGTCACAGTAGTTTCTTCAGTGATTGCAAGCTGGTTTCTATTTTAAGGTTATTAGTCAGGTACTGAGGTACCTGAGAGTGAAAACTTTCATTACCATCCAAAGATGCTTTATTTTGTTGCTTAACGGGAAAATTTGATAAATTCCAGCATAATTTTTTTTCTACATTCCTGGGAACTTAAATGAACTTGTAATTTAAAAAATTATACACAGATTATCTTTTTTGCATAGTTTACTTTTACAATCTACATATTTTAAATTATTAGGCCATTGAGTTTGTAGTGGATGATGTTATAATGTTAATGAAGTACTTTGTAAAACCTTCTCTTGGTATTATAGTTGAATTATGGAACTAGTACTTACTACTCAGGGCAAAGGGTATCTAATTAGGTCAGTGTGATACATACAATTGGAAAAGTGCCGGGAGCCAGTGTGAGGAATCCCACCTGTGGCAACGGTCATGAGGAAAGAAGCCAGACAAAACACAAAGGCGTGATCTAGCTTCAGGGGTTCCCCCTGAGTTTTCCTGAACGTCTACCCCCCAAAAAACCATAGTCTACCTGCTTTACTGTGCTTTCCACTCTTCTGACTTTTTCTGGAAAGAGTTAACTCAGGGCTTCAGTTAACAGTCTCCTGCAAAAGAATATCTCGACTTAAAACTCCTCTTGATGGCTCCCTAACTTGCCTGACAGAGACTTTTACACCTTGTGATTGTTTACAGCCCCTCAACTGGGAGAGGCACACAGCTTAAAGCATCTAAAAGATACAGAGCCTTTTCTAAGAGCTAAAAATTATATTGGTGACAAGTTTTCACTGTTGACTCAATGACTGCTGCCAGGCTTCCATATTCTTTATCTTTTAGACACCTGAAGGATATTAATCGATGTAATAGGGATATAGAAATAGGAATGTAGTAGTTTTGATGTTAGCAACACTAGACTTTTGAGTTAATTACTTTTCTTTGTTATATATCATTGCATTCCTCTTGTGTCCTTGCTATGTAAGAATGTAACTTTATTTAGTGCTGAGAGTGGCACCAGACTTTGGAAAGATCAACACAAATAAGTCTTCTGGTTGACAAACCCTTATCAGAAAAAAGGCTGTAAAATGTTAATTGGCCCTCTGGCCAGAAGATGATGTAAATCACCTAAGACTTGTGTATACAACTAGGTATACAGAGAGAAAAGCCTGGTTTTGATAAGAGTCAGGGCTGCTGACGCTGTATAATTTTGTATTACCCATTAATCTCTATGTGCAATCAAAAAGGTATAAAAGGCATTTCTGGACAATAGAGGTTGGGCCAGTCACTGGAATGGTTTCCCCCATGTCTTCTGTTTACTCTAATTTCTGGCTGATTGGGTGTGGAGGCTCGCCATGTCTACTTACTTGCCCTAGCTTCTAAGATCCGTAAGAGAGGGAGCCCAAGGCGGGGCACCCTCCGATATTCAAACAGACACCAGTGGCCTGACGTAGATGGTGCAAACTTCTTGTCTCGAAGTTTTATTGGTTTTCCATGTAAACCAAGTTATTCAGCTTCTTTTTTCTCTACCTAATTTTCCTACTACACTATTTCTTCCTAATCTAATCTTATATTTCTAAATAAATAAATAAGTTTTCCTTGCCTATTCCATCCCCACTTCGAATTACCCTGGATCCACTGGGGCTGGACCCTGGCAGAAAAGATTGCTTGAATTATCAGTTCAGCTCAGTTGTTCAGTTGTGTCCAACTCTTTTTGACCCCATGGACTGCAGCACGCCAGGTTTCCTTGTCTATCACCAACTCCTGGAGCTTGCTCAAACTCATGTTGGTGATGCCATCCAACCATTGCGTCCTCTGTCATCCCCTTCTCCTGCTGCCTTCAGTCTTGAAGTCTAGAATATACTTAACTTAGATAACAATAGATTTGCAGTTAAAATTTTATATTAAAGCTCTTTGTCATTTAATCACTTTATTATATCTGATGATGTCAGTATTCAGTACTGCAGAATGCATAGCAAAAAACAATGTTCCTTAATAAGGTCAAGTTATTGCTGAACATCATATGGGTTATAAGAAAAGTAGACATGTTCTCAACCTTCCAGGACCTCAAAATGCATTTGAGGGACAGATAGATAGATAAAAGGGTAGGTAAGAGGTATGCATTTGTTTTCAAAAACACACATCTCACACTCCTTATTTTTCATACAATTCAGCTGACAATTATTTATCTTTTAGGCTCTCCTATTCTGTAGCTTTAAATAGTTATTTAAATTCATGAACTTTTGCACCTGAGAGAAGATGCATTTGCTTGGTTTTTTTTGTATTTGTTTTCTAGAACAACTTAGGTATTGTGGATAAAGGAAAACTCCATTAAATGCTAAAGTGTTCATTTTATTCCTCATTATCATTTTGTTATTATAGGATGTAAGCATTTTAAAGTGCTTATTTCATTGATGTCTTAAAAAAGTAAATCGAGGTTGTTTTTTCTTTTTCTTTTTCTTTTCTGTTTAGAGGTATCATTATGTGCATCTGGATTTGTGATCATTTCAAAGTAAAATTGTCACTGTTGAGTGGATATGATGGAAATCTCTTGGTTTCCGAAAAAATGCATTATTGATTTACCTTTATGTCATTTTTATTTTTTCAACTAAAAATGTGTGAGGCAGTTAGGTGATTTCCTGTGCCTTTCTACTAAATTACTACTAAATTAATAAGTGAATCAAAGGGCAAAGCATACTCCTTCCAAGGGGTAATTTTATTCTATAAAGCTATCAACTTTATTATTGGCATCAATGATTCTTACTTTGTCAGTATCTTAGAAATGTCATCTCATAGTTCTTCATCACCAATGTGTAGGATCACCTATAACACCACAGTATTCACCCTGTCTTCTATAGCACTTGCTTTGATTTTATTTCCAGTGTAAAAAGGAAAAGTATTCTTAACTTCTGTAGTTTTTGATAGAAAATTATATTTTTAAGAGTGGAGAGCTGGAGTGTGGGCAGAATTTTTGTGACATAGTGAAAGGTTAATAAAATTAGAAATTCTGTACTTAATATTATGGCAATAAGAAAATTAATAACTATTTGATAACACCATTTTATCCTGAAATTCTTTCATTCCTAAATTACATTTGTTTTCTGAACATTCCAGGAGTTAGATTGTATTAAAAAGGAATTTTCTACAAGATTCATGAAATTCTTTTAAAACTTCAAGGTCTTGCTTGCTATCTTTGTTTAAATGTCTGATGTAATTATTTCATTTCAAATACCAAAGCTTGATCCTATGACTAATACAACTTAGTAAGCTATATCTACTTGTTTACAAAATGAGGTTTTAGTGAATGTGGTACAATAGTTATGGTCCCCCTAAAGATGCCTACATTCTGATCCTCAGAATCTATGTGTATGTTGTGCTACATGACAAAGGGCTGACCATAGAATAAGTAGATTAAGTCGGTTATCTGTATTATCCTGCTGGGCCAAGGGTCCTTACAAAAGGAAGAGAGAGTCAGTAGAGTCAGAGCTAGAGAGGGCGTCCTGAGAAAGGCTCAAATCATTGCTGGTTTTGATGTTAGAAGGGAGTCATGGCCCGAAGAATAGTGGGAGTCTCTAGAACCTGAAAGTGAAAGAAAATGGTTTCTTTCCTAGAGCCCCATGAAGCAATGTCACCCAGTGAGACCCATTTCAGGTTTCTGACCTCCAAAAGTGTAAAATGATAAATTTGTGTTGTTTTAAGCCATGTGTGTGTGTGTGTGTGTGTGTGTGTGTGTGTGCTTAGTCATGTCCCACTCTTTGCAACCACATGGACTGTGACCTTTCAGGCTCCTCTGCCCATGAAATTTTCTAGACAGGAATACTGGGGTAAGTTGCCATTTCCTCTTCCAGGGGATCTTCCCAACTCAGGAACTGAACTCGCATCTCCTGCATCAGCAGACAGATTCTTTACTACTGAGCCATCTAGAAAGCCTTTAAGTACCAACAGGCTTAGGTTATTTGTTACAGCGGCAATAGGAAGCTAAAACAGAGAGTACTGGAGTCAAAGACAGGAGCATTCTCATGAAGTCTCATGGAGAGTCAGTCAACCAAAATTGCTGAATTCCCATATTGTGTGTAAGGGTACCTTTCTGAAATATTGCCTTGTTCAGAATCTTTGTACAGCACAAATAGCTACACATGTTGAGGCCTAATGCAGAGACAGGGGAGACGAACGACCTCTGCACTGACACGTCAACATTTTCATCTTATTTCCACTCATATTGACTTTTCAAGTTACCAGACATCAAGTTAGAAGTCTTGTAAACACTCTCTTTCTGTAATATTCCTGTTATGGAATAGTATAGTCACCTAGCTTAGTGTCTCTGTTCTGGCGTATAATAAAACAGGCCACAGTGCCAATTCTGTGTTGTGGCTTACCATGTCAGGATGGAAATGCTTTAAGCCTTCAAGAACTACAGTACGGACAAGGCTTTGAAACAACCACGGTACAATTAAATTGGATCTACAAATGCAGGCTACTCATAGGCTGAGAAAAATAATATTTAAAAATAACTGCAGTGACAAAAAATGCCAGTTGGGAAGTAGACCTTGACTCAGTTAAGGATAAGCTCCTATCCCCACAACTGCTCTTTAATATCCAAAACTAATTTATCTCCACAGATGAGAACCAGGAGAACTCTGAACCTGGAGTTCGGAGATTCACCCTGAAGTATCTGAAGACTCCACTTTGAGTCTCTATATTGGTTAAGCAAGATTTTTCAACCTCAGTCCTATGAAATCCAAGTCAGATAATATATCGTTGGGGGCTGTTCTGGGAAGTCAAGGATGTTTAGAATATCCATGGCCTCTGCCCACTAGATGTCACTAATGAACCCCTGTGTTAGTCGCTCTGCTAAGTCACTTCAGTCGTGTCCGACTCTGTGCAACCCCATAGATGACAGCCCACCAGGCTCCCCCATCCCTGGGATTCTCTAGGCAAGAACACTGGAGTGGGTCGCCATTTCCTTCTCCAATGCATGAAAGTGAAAAGTGAAAGTGAAGTTGCTCAGTCGTATCCTACTCTTAGCATCCCCATGGACTGCAGCTCACCAGGCTCCTCCGTCCATAGGATTTTCCAGGCAAGAGTACTGGAGTAGGGTGCCATTGCCTTCTCCTGTTAGTCGCTCAGTCATGTCCAACTCTTTGCTGCCTCATGGACTGTGGTCCACCAGGTTCCTCTGTCCCTGGAATCTCCAGGCAAGAATACTGGCGTGAGTTGCCATTTCCTTCTCCAGGGGATCTTCCTGATCCAGGGATCAAGCCCAAGTCTCTGGTGTCTCCTGCATTGGCAGTGGATTCTTTACCACTGCACCACAAATAAACCCTTACTCTGGTTCTAACAGCCAGCATTGTTTCCAGAGGTTGCTAGCTATCCCCAAGGGGCATCATCACCTCTGACTGAGAACCATGGGCTTGCAGTGCTTGGGCCCTTAACCTTGTTTTCTGGACCAGACTCCACTTCAGTAGTTGGGCTGTGTCTTAACAGCACCTTTCTAGGTACTTGTATTTATAGCCAGAAATGGACAGCCCCGAATTTAAATACTGTATTCTCTCTGTGTTGTGGAATCCGTAGTCACAAAACACACCTCGGAGGACACTCATGACAGTCAAGTACAGTTTATTATGCCAGCAGGTCCAAAGGGAATCAGTTTTCAACAAGGACCCTAATGTTCCCGAGAGGCTCAGTTTTATACCACTTCCCCTCCACTATGTTAGCAACCTCTTTGTTGTATATGATTGATTTTTACAACAAGTAGGTGCTAGGAGAACAAACAATTAAGGTTAAAGGAGGGGACCTGTGATTATACATCAAGGAGGGGATGTCTCTGGCAAATCTAACAGGGGCAGCCTGACCTCAACTACAGTCTTGGTTTGCCATCTGTAGGGAAGGAAGTCTCCAGGAGACCAGGTTTTCACTAGCAATGGTTTTCTCACTCTGGGGCAGGGTTTAGGCCCAGTTCACATCCTGTCTTTAAGATAGATGACAGGCTTCAAGATGGAGTCTCTCCTGCTTTCCTCACACTGGCCCCAACACCTGAATCTCAGTCACCATGAAAATCATATTCTCAACTACAATACCCGCCATCCCTCCTCTCTGCACATGAACCATGTTTGTTAAAACCTCTCTGATAAAATACTCTACCTTACGTGTTGACCTCTGGAGGCATCTTCCCCGACTGAGCCAGACTGATGGATACCTATAATTTTTCATCCTATTTACCTGTAGTTTGTCTCATCCTACCAGAACTATGTGTCTTGCAGTCCAATTTATTTAAAAAAGAGTAACCTATCCTCATCTCATGTTCACACAGAACCATGACCAATAGTTGAGACCAGGGTAACAAATAAGACTGTTTACAAGTAACAGAAACCAAATAGAGAGAGCTTAAGTAGAAAAGCAATGCAGAGCAAAGCAAGACAAAAATGAGGAACCGATAAAATATCAGTTATCTCAGAAAATCAGAGCGGGCAGAATGACCTCAGGAGTGCATGCAAGAACTGAGAAGTGGTCAGCCATCCTGCCTCTGTTCGCATCTCCTCCACATCTCCTTGAGTCTCTTTTTTCCAGCAGACTGGCTTTCTCTCATGCACTGTCTTCATGACAGGATGGTGAGCCAAAGCTCCCAAGAGTTTATAAGTTCTCCTTTTTGGAGATTAATCCATGCCAAACTCTACACTGTGACCACAGGTGTGTGATGAACACTTTTCAGTGCCCAGTACGAAGATGCCCCAGAGATGACTGCCACAGGTCAGTTCAGAAATTTACCCAAATTACCTGGTCACCAATGCAGAATAAATTCTCTATTTTTAAATATAAGGTTCATGATTGAAAACAATTCCTCATGCAGAATTTTAATTGTATGAAAGCAATTAAAATATGAACATGTCAGCTTTGGGAAAAACACATATTAGAATAATTATGTATCAGCACTCATTTCACAGTTTATTTAATCAAAGAGACATTTTAAAGGCAGTTTTGCCTAGATACAAAAAAATGTTTTCTGTTAGGGAAAGAGAAATTTAATTTTCTTCTGCATACAAAGAGATAAAAATATTAAGATATTTGAAAAGAATTTCTAAGGGTTTTTGCTCAGTGTTCAAATTCATGTGAAAATAGAAATCTATTTCTAAGATAAAAAAGGATAATATAACCTTAGTGTGAAGCTACAATGTTGATTTTTTTTTTTTTTTTCTGTAAAGCTTGTTTGGTCAGATCATGCTTGAAAATGAATGTTTCAGCAGAGAGCATACAGGAAATTTCAAAGTATTAAGACAAAAACCTGGGAAATTGGGACATTTAGGTTTTCTTAGTAAGGAAGCTCTGCTTTATTTTCGACAAGTTCACTGACAGAGCTTTGGAAGAAACATAACGGTATCTGCACTTACCTGTCAGCCAGGAATGAATCATTCTTGAATTTACTAAAAATGACATGATCACCGTGGCATAGTAATGAACGCTGGGGAGGATTTTAAGAAACCATGTGGCACCAGAGCCTCTCATTAGTGCCATGGGTCTGATTACTTATTAGTACATGTCATTTTTCTAACCTTTACAGCATTGCTGGTAGGATACAGCAAACACCGAGTATCTCTACATTTGTGACATGTCTTAATGTCACATCTCTTAATAAAAAATACCATTTATAGCTTGTTAAATTTTTTTAACATGTTTTAAAGATGATGAAATGGTGTAAAGCAAGGAAAATGAGAGAAATTGATAGATTTTGTGAAAAATAAGTATGCTAATACACTGAATGGGAAGAAATGCTTGTTTCCTGTCAGCCCTTCTATCCTGGTGAGGCAGCATCCCATGGGGGCAAGAGCAGGTGATTCAGGCTAGGATTTGAGACCCAGCTCTGCCAAAAATCATGTTTCTTTTAACGTCTCTTAGATGCTTTTTTGATGTGTGTGATGTAGGAAAAGAGTTATATGATTCTTTTATTATTATACCTGATTTTTTTTAGGTGTTTAGTGCTTGTTTACTCCTCTCTCTGAATGTTTTTTCTTGTATCCCTCTCTCTCTGTTGACAAATCAAATAACAAGTGTCAGGCATGGTGATAGGCACCACAGGTAAAATCAGGGACTTCATTGTATAGATGTAAAGATAATATTGTGACATGCCAGTGGATTCATTCAGCTCCAAATTCATATTTGACTGTATAAAAAACTCTTTGGGGAATGAATTTAACAAAGTTTGAATGCTGTTTATTTGTGGTTAAAAGGATGATGGAGAGAAGGTAATAGATTTGTGATTTAAATGCCTCCACTTGAATTTCATAAGTTAATGGGAGAAAGTAAAGGATCCATGTTTTTTCAAAAGCATCACAAATAAAAATATCCAGTATAGCTTTAGTATTTAAAGACCAAGGCATGTAATAAAAATTGTGCAAAAGTAGGTCCTATACATTATTTGTTACTTGTACTTCTAAAGTTAACATTTACCATGTGCTACTTCAAAAGTCTATCACTGCTGATACCTCGTGTGGCACATCCCAAGGAATCCTGACTATCATCTGATATTTCCTCAAGGGTGATTTGTAGTTGGGAAGGTCCAGTAAGCTGAGTAGAGCAGATTAATATGAATATAAGCAAGGATTAGAAACAAGAAAGAGTGATGTAAAATACATCTTACTCAAAGATGGCATCTTATTCTGATGACTTGCCAAAAATGCAGAATAATTTTTAATTTGCAGTTAAAGAAAAAACACATTCTATGTATATTTACATACATGTTTCAAGTAAAAGGAGTAAACAAGCACTAAAATATATCAGTTACATGCATACCATTATAAGGTTATATCTGCCAAATTTATAACAATAAATGTCACCTTCAAATCAAAATTAAGAGAACAACAGGCTTTTTTAAAAGTCTGATTTGTCAGGTATTACTGAACTACCTGTCATCATATGACTAATTTGTCTTTCTAAAGGCAGAATCATGACAGATATTAAATGTAGAATGAAGGTAGGAGTATTCAATACTTTTCAAGGTAGTGGTTTAGACATCGGAAAAGCTCCTGGGGAAATACCATATGCTAGTGTGACTATAAATTGCATTGAGAGTTTATTGGTTTCTGTCATGGTATGGTAGGTATCAGTTAGTGATAAAAGTGAAGGGAAATTCATTTTTTTGTAGCTTTCATTTTTCAGTTGTGTGCTCTCTGGTAGATGTATTTGTCTTGCAGAGGCAGAAAGGTGCTACTTTAGAATTCAGTTCTAATCACATAAAAATATTTTAATGTAATTTATTTGTTCTCCACTGGAACAGGAGAGATATAAAATATCTGATGAAGTAACTATGATGCGTCAATAGTTAGTCATAGTCGTAATGGATGAAATTTGCCTTTACTTCTTGAATACAGTTATTTTTCCTTGTCAAAGAATAATTATTTCAAATAAAATTCAAAGCTCTAGCTTTAAGATATGCATTATTTCTTCTAGGAATCTTAAAGTCAGCCTAGTTTGCATAACATAAAATATGTAAATTCCTCATCATTTGAAATTCTCTTTCACTGCATTAATATAAAAGCTTATGATTTTAGTAAATCCTTTCTGCTAGTTTAGAAGCAACAACAAAAGATGAGTCATTTATCGGGTGCCTGCTATATGCACTTGCCCTGAGTGAACAGGAAAAGAATCCAGGTATAGGTCAAAGTGTTTAAAGAAATTTTTTGAAAAGCAAAACATAGGCATGGTAAACATTTAAATAACTTCTAATCAACAGCAGAAATATGTGACAAAGTAGTGCATGTTAATTGCAAAAGTAATGACTTAGGCACTAATTGCTAAGGAGTTCACAGGAAAAGATCACTTCATTGAGGAGGTGAGCTGCACATTAAACCACAGGTAGAAACTGAGCTGATTAATGAAGAATGGGTCAGGGCCAGAGAGGCCTTCTTGTCTAAAAAAATGCCCAGAGTTCAGGCAGAGAGATGAGAAAGTAACATATTTTTTTAGATAAGAGTGAGCATGGATATATGAAGAGTTTCTGTATGGAATGGAAAGGCTAGAAAAGTAGCTTAGAGTCAGAGAATAATATCTTTCGAATGTCTGGTTACGTGATTTTGATTTTATCCTTTAAATAAGTATTTTCCAGATCATAGTCATCAAAAAGTTTTATGATATGCAATTATTACTCTTGGGGAAGGAGTAAAGATGGGAATGAAGCTTAGGAGTTCAATGTGTTTGGGAACTTCTCAATTAAAAATAAAGTAAGCAACTTCCCATACAACCGATATTCATATAGCTCTTCGTATATTAATATGCATTGTGAAACTATGAAGATACACCTTCAGATATGCTAGAAATTTAAAGCAATTTGATATTATTGAACAGTACTAGATGAGACATAAAGGTGAAGGGTGAGGCTAGAAAGTTATACTGAAGAGTTTTCACTTGATCATGCAAGTTCTTAATTATGTAAGTGATGGGGAGTCAAGGGAGGGTTATAGGAAGATTATCATATTCAGATTTATACTTTTGAACAGTCATCCTGGAAACAAGCCAAGAGACTCCTATAATGGCTTATTTAAATAAGAGGGACCTGAACCAAGGAAATAGAAGCAGAAATGGAAAAAAAAGTTCAGCTCAATAATATTTAAGGAATATAATCTTAAACTCCTGATGACTGAAGGAATATGAAGGTTACAAAGGAATTAAGAGTGAATGTTGAACTTGTAACTCTGGAGACTGAGTGAAAAGCAGTATCAGTAATCAATTCAGGGAACAAAAGAAGAGCTGAATGGGATGAAAGATAGAAATAATGCAAGGAGACAGTAAGATACATCTGTGGTGGGTGTTGGGTTTGAGGTCCCAGCAGTACAGCCAGAGGAATCTATCAATAAGATAATCAAACTTACATATCTGGAACCCAAATATGGATTCTAATAGGAAGAAAATCTAATTTGGAGATAAAGATTTATAAATCACTGCATGCCATAACACAACATGTGAAGACATGGGAGGTGGTGAGAACACTTATGCAGAACAATAGTGAAGACTGAAGGATCACCAACGATATCATCTGAGAAAAAAAGAGATTAGACTAGAATTACCCAAACACGGTATTGGAAATGTTTTATATTCTACTGCTGTTCGGTTCAAGGCGATGGCAACCCACTCCAGTACTCTTGCCGGGAAGGTCCCATGGATGGATGTAGGCTGCAGTCCACCGGATCGCTAGGAGTCGGACACGACTTCACTTTCACTTTTCACTTTCCACTTTCATGCATGGGAGAAGGAAATGGCAACCCACTCCAGTATTCCTGCCCGGAGAATCCCAGGAACGGGAGAGCCGGGTGGGCTGCTGTGTATGGGGTCGCACAGAGTCAAACACGACTGAAGCGACTTAGCAGCAGGAGCAATAGCAGCTGTTCGGTTCAAAACGGGACTTCCTCATTATTTCATCAGTTACTTGTGATCATTGCCCTCTCTGCCTGCACACACATGCACACACACACACACAGAGTTTGAAGTTCTTATTCATTGAGGAGCATACTCAGATACAGGGTTTCCCTGGTGGCTCAGATGGTAAAGTATCTGCCTGCCATGCGGGAGACCTAGGTTTGATCCCTGGGTTGGGAAGATCCCCTGGAGAAGGAAATGGCAACCCACTCCAGTACTCTTGCCTGGAAAATTCCATGGACAGAGGAGCCTGGTAGACTACAATCCAAGGGGTCACAAAGAGTCAGACATGACTGAACGACTTCACTTTATACTCACCTACAGATTGCTTTCTTTTTTCCCCTTCTTTCTTCATTTGAATGATACTGTAGTTGTTACAGTGCCATTTATTGAGACAGCTATCCTTTCCCATTGAATTACCTTGCTTGTTGCTAAAAATCATCATACCACGTGTGTAAGAGTCAGTTTTCAGACACTATATTCTATTCCATTCCATTAGTGAATATGCCTTCATGCTAATATTATGTTTGTTTCTCTAGTATCACACAATAGCATTATACTGAGTCTTTAAATGAACTAGTGTAATTCCTCCAAATATGTTCATAAGAGTGCTTTTGGCTATGAAAGGCCCTTTGTAATTCCATGTATGTTTAATTTTGTTACTTTTTACAAAAATTCCTTCTGAAATTTTGATCGATATTTCATTAAATGTATTAATTAGGCAAATATGCATCTTAATAATATTGTGTCATCTCCTTCATGAACGTCCTATATCCCAGCACTTACTTATGTCTCTTTTTTCTCAGCAGTGTTCTTTAGTTTTCAATGTAAATATCCTGAGCATATTTTTTATAAGTTTATTCCTATGTATTTCATGCTTTTAGATGTGACTATAAATGGCAATTTTAACTTTAAGTTTTTACTGGTCTATTATCCTTGAAGGGTGTTGAGACAGTATATGTGGGGAAAAGCACACATCTTTTTACTGTTACTTTATACCTGGCTATATGTTAACTAGTTAAAAACAAACAAACAAATAAACAATGTTTTTTACTTCTGTATTTTCATAGTGCATGGTTAAGCATTATATAATGTACAGGTTATATTACTTATTATTTACAAAAGAAGAAATTGAGGGTTGGAAATATGTGTCATTCTCAGAACTATAGAAAAAGTAGTAGCAAATGATGTAGCAGCCCTTGGGCCTTGTGAATCCTGTCTCTCTCAATTTATTGTTTTCCTCTCAGGTTACCTAGTTAGGACTTTTGCAACTTGTATAACTAATTGCATCTTTCAAGAGTTATATATAGATAATTATTTCTGCCTGAGTACTGTCTAGCAGCCAGTGATCAGTAAGTAAAACTGGATTAATGTGTTTTACTTCTAACACTATCATACTACATTTTATTTTTTTATTTATGTTTTCTCTGCTCCAAAAGAATATTAAAAAAAAGGCTTCATTATCATTGCTTAGTCAGGAGTCAAGTAAAAATGGATTGATTTATAATTTTTTAATTCCATTATTAGTAGACTTTATAACTGAGTCACTGAGAAGTTACATGTTTAAATCATGCAAATAAGTACAAATTAAATTCAGAATTATTGAATTGGCATGAACATAGTTTTAATATCTTATCTCTGTCTAGGTAATCAATGATGGTGGTCTTTTGATTGGGTTGTTCTCAGTTTTGCTCCTGTGTATTCAAAGTCTTGATGTATCACTTCCTTATATGTATTGTAGGGAGAGCTTAAGAATCTTACTATTCTTTACTAGGTTTGTGACTAACCTGTTACCAAGACTTTTTTATTTGGATTCACTTTTCTTATTCCTTTTGAAAAATGTATGTTTAGTACCTACACTAAACCGCTACTTGTGGTCTCCTACATAGTTTCCTTTTCTGTAATTTCTGTTTTTCTTTTCTGAGCCTGAAAATAACTGTGGCTGATGTCATTCTATTCTGAGCTAACCACTCTGTGTCATCACCAAGGATCTTTTTATGTTGCTAGCCTTTTCTAAGACAATGCATTCGTTTTGGAAATACTTCTTTACACCAGAACATGTGTTTTTCATTCACATGTTCAATATAAATTCCCTGCTTTCAGTTAGTTCTGTTGAAATCCTAACCTATGAAAAATCTTGGAAATTTCTTGATATAATATAGAAAGTGAAAGTGAAGTCTCTCAGTCGTGTCTGACTGTTTGCGACCCCATGGACTGTAGCCTACCAGGCTCCTCCATCCATGGGATTTTCCAGGCAAGAGTACTGGAGTGGGTTGCCATTTCCTTCTCCAAAGAGTAGTAATTGTGACTACCGGCACCATTCTCTCAGTACAGTAATGAAGAAGAATGTTTATTTAAGAAGCAAGATATTTAAAGGAAGACTTAACATTCGCATCAATATTGACCATGTTGATAGTGGCCAGTTTATAGAAATCTGCTGAACAATCCAGTGAAATGGTAATGTGCTCTTTGAGTAAAATAAAAGTTTGAAGAGTTATTGAAGACTAGAACATTATCTACAGCATTATTTAGATAAAATAGTTTTTCAACTAGAAAAAAACTAGCAGTAAAAGAATTTTCAAGTGCTAAACAAACCATAGTTTTTTATAGACATATAAATATGTCTATGTTTGCATTTTATTAGAAAAATGTGTGGTTAA
>SJYC01047962.1:0-56321 GCA_006408675.1 Madoqua kirkii | reverse complement strand
TAGCTAGCTAGGGGTTTTTCTCTGTGGAAGACTTAGATAAATCAATGCTTCCAGGATGATTTTTTGGCATTATAATATATAGTACTGTTTTATTCCTTAAACTGATTTATTATGTTTCAGATATTTCCTAAGGCAATTTCCTTTTTTTTCTGAACATGTACAGTAAGTTAATCTATTAGACTGGAGTTCAATTTTTTCCTCTTGTACTAAATCTGATGATGTTATAATTCTCTCTTGCTGGGGAAAAAAAATCTCCTGCTTAAAAAAAGGCAATATAGGATGAAATCTTCTATTTGAAAAACTTTATCCTTTATCATTCTTGATAATTTTTTAAATTTCGTATTGGGAACAGTCTGATCATGCCAAGCTTTAAAAATAACAATAACAAAGATTCATTCTAGTAGTTCATTTATATAAAAAAATACGGTTCCAGAGGCAGAAACGTAAGACATTGTATTTTTAAATAGTTTAAACAGATTATTCTTTCACCTAGATCACAAGCCACTTAGGGTTTTTCCAAATAATTTTCTTCCAATAATAACCAGTTTTCTAGTTACCATTACCTCCATCTGAGTATTTCATCACTGTGGATCATTTAATTAAATTTTGTCCATTTACTTCAGTTTTCTTCTGCAACCCAGTTCCTGCAGTGATGGTGCAGATTGGTGTGAGTTACCCTCACGCGACCCTATTTGGTAGAGTCTAGTGCCTCATTTTGACCTCTTAATCTCCCACAAACTTTTCTGCTATGATTTAGGCAATCAGTCTCACAGCTGTGCTCTATATTTATCCCTCAGAACCATATCACCTCCACTAATTTCAGCATCTTACTTTGGGAGTATACCTTTAATTATTGAAATAACCTCCATATAACCTCCGTATGATGTTTTCCACTTCATCATCACTTCAGTTTCCTTAGTGTTTCTTTAATTGTCCTTTCTTCATTCATCAGCTTGGTTGTTGAAGCACCCTCACTTCATCATTCTTCCACCCTATCAGGACATCCAGTACCTTCTTATCACTATCAGATATCTCTCTTTATTGATAACTTGCTCCCACTCTTTCCTCCTATTTTCATTTTTCTTCTTAACCAGCTTGAATTGTGTGGATCATCATGTCACTATCCCAAATTCCATTGTCCCACTGGCTTTAACCTTCTGATCATCAAAATCACAAACCCCTGATGAAGACAGCTATTCTTTTTATGTGGCCTGTGTCTGTACAGCTGGGCTCAGCCAGATGCAATAACAACACATGTCAAATCAGTGCCTACATTACTTACATACATGGTATGTAGTGTATATGAATTAACTTCAACTGGACTATTATTGGCATAAAACCCTACTACATTTTTTTGCTCCCACCATCTGAAAAGATTACTTCAACCCTGCTCTATTCTATGCAAATTAAATCTAAATTTATAGGCTCAGTCTAAGGCCTGCCTTTCCTTTCCATTCTGTATTTCATTGTAGGCCAGTTAACCCAGTGAATGGCTTCAGCTCAAAACCAGGTGTTCATGCCAATGACTCTGACTATATTTCTAACTCATTCCTCTCCTGACCTCCACAGGAGTGTATCAGATCTCTTCTAGATGTCACCTGTTAGATTTTCAAAAGCACATCAAATTCAGCGTGTTCCAGATTATACAGTATTGCACCCCTGTGCCCCTCCTGTGTTCCATCTTTTAATGGAATGGGCAGTCCTCTTCCTATTTACAAAACTAGAAAATTAGAAACTGGAGAGTCATTCTGAACATCTTTCTTTCTCTCAGTCACTATTCAAATCATTAGCAAGCCTTGTCAAATATGTTTGAGTCACTCCCTTTCTGAATATCGCCAACATTGTCACACCCAAGTACACCTTCTCTTGCCTGGGTTGCTTCAGTAGTATCCTGTCTGGCCTGCCCACGTCTTTTCTTACGCATCTATCATTTTTTTCTGTAACAGCCAGAAATAGTTTGAATTATTAATCTTTCTTAAAACTGTTCTACCTCATTTTGTGCCACGTCTACATTGGCTTTTATCAGTTTATTTCATGTGTCAACCCTCTGTCTGCATCAGGGCCTTTGCAAATACTCTTGCCTCTATTTCAAAGGTACCCCCTCCCTGCCCCATTTTTCTCCCCCATCCCACTCCCACCTTTGCCTACTTGTTTTTATGCTCTTGGCTCAAATATCACTTCATAGAAATCTCCTTGACATGCTAGATAATATTAATTTCTTGCAATTGACTTTCACAATAACTTATAATCATTTTCCATAAAATCTGGTTTAATAACTCTAAGTATGTATTAAAATAACAGTCAGTTTCATGACAATCAGTTTAATTCATCAAAAGATTTTTTAGTGTCTACTTTAACACCAGACCAAGTCTGTGCTCTTAAAAATCTCATAATCAGAGAAATCACCCACAATTTAAAAAATAGGCAAAACAGTACTTTCAAAGAATCATACAGACCTTCTTTTGATTGAATGAACGTTTCCCTTGTACCTTACGCCAGGCGCAAAGGAAAAACACAAACCTGGCACTAAAGGAACTTAGACTATGAGGGAAAATGTTGTTAAAAATTATAATATAGTAAGCTATATATCATGCAGATATTAAGACAGTTTTCTGATAACAGAAAGGTTGAACAGGCTGATAAGTATTTTAAAGTGATTACCTTCCTAATAGGATGTCTAGTACCTAAATCCATGTGAATCATAGGAAATGATTATGGATCCTCTCCGCATGCCCCACTCCCCCAGGCAAGAAAAAGTTTAGTCTGTGAGAATGAAATCTCAGAGGGACTTATACAAAGTTATGCATTTGCTTTCCTTGGTTGTTGGAATAAATCTGAGCTAATCATAGCCCATCCCCCTCATCCTCCAAGTTTTTCATTTTTTCAGATGACTGAAAAGATTTATTGAGACCTTCCGGCTGTTCGCTCCCTAATAAAGTTCTCCCTCAGTCATCCTGCTAATTTGGTTGACTGGTCTATTTTTAAAAATTAGCAGTTTTCAGAAACAGCCTCCAGTATTGTGGCTATGAAAAATCTGTTGAGAAGAAATAAAAGGCTAAAACAAAATCTAATATGTAAGCAAGTATAAATTTTTTGGAATGATATACAATCCTGTGTTGTGCCACTTTAGTCCCTGAGGCAGGAAAAAAGCAATCTGGTTTTCTGAAACATTCAAATTTCTCACCTAAGCTCAGCTAAGAATACATCATACGGGAAGCAGAGTGGAAAGTCACATTTTATCCTTTAATTTACAGTGTCTCAGTGGGAACAACACAACACAGAATCCAAAGTTTAAAGAAAGAAGAAGATCTGGCTTATGGTGGAATAAACTTAATTTCTTTGAACCAGGTATCCAGGCCCTGCTGTGTAGATTTAACACTGGTCATTCTAAGACTTCTTTTACTGGCCTTTTATAAATTTCAGAAATATATGTAATAAAATGTTCAGTTAAAAGAAACCACTAAATAGCTACTTGGAAAAAGCTGATCCAAGAAAAGATTTTGGTTGGATTATGAAGTGTTTTACTTGTTTTAAGATAGAATAACTTTTTTTTTTTTAGATTGTCTTTCCTCTAATACAAAAGGTCAATTCTACTTTCTACCTCAGTTGTGATATTAATCTCTCCTTTTCTTTCTAAATCCTATTAAGAGATCTTAGAAGCTAGACTTTATCATCTTAATGCCAAGATCTTGGCAAGCATTTATCTAGATATAAACAAGGATGCCTTGCAGGTTATATTCACATTGTGATAATGAAGAAAGGGGCTCATACATAAATTACAATGATTGCACAAAGTGTAGTGTTTGGTTAAGATTTATAAAGCACCTTGTATTATTTTCTCAACCCAATAAGCAAGAAAAGTTAAGGAGAATTTATCTTGTGATAAAAAGATACACCTCAAGAACAGACTACTTTCAGCAACCAAAGTCTATCTTGAACTGGATTTAATTTGTATCCAAAACACCAACTGATCTCTCAACCCATATAGCGTATCAGAATCACCCTGTACAGGAAAGGGGTGGCTTTTAGAAAAATACCCATTCCCCAGATGCCTGACATGCATCTGGTTTCTAATGAAACCAGAAATTAGTTTCATTAGAATTGAAACATGAAATTGGTTTCTAATGAGACTCTGGGAAAAATTGGAGGCAGGAGGAGAATGGGACAACAGAGGATGAGATGGTTGGATGGCATCATCAACTCAATGAACATGAGTTTGATTAAGCTCCAGGAGTTGGTGATGGACAGGGAAGCCTGGTGTGCTATAGTCCGTGGGGTCACAAAGAGTCAGACACAATTGAGCAACTGAAGTGATACTGAATGGGACCCTGACATTGGTAATCTTTGATTAGTTTACTATGTGATGCTTCTGTTTATCTAGGCTTGAGAATCAATGGCTTCGCTTGACCTCGACTCACTACTCTCAATTGAGCAGCAGTATTCAGGTTAAAGAAGCAACTCTGAGTAACTGAAACTCTGAGAATGCTATCTAGCCTCCCACCCATAAAGGGTTGGACTCTTTTTTTCACTTAATTGTTCCACCAAACAGATCCATTGCTTTACTATCCTAACCATTGCTAAAATAGGCATTAAATTATTGGGACAGGTAGCTCATTCGGTGAAAAAAGAAATCATGAGTTAAATCACTTGCTTACCTAATTGACACTTTCTCTCTGCTGAAAATTCAGTTTGTTGGCCTTCCCTAAATCCTCTGTTGGTGAAATAATTTATCATTGTATCACTGAATCCCTCTGCCTTTTTAAAATATATAATTGAATATGAGTGACTCCCTGCATTATATTTTCCTCTAAAAAATTCTTGTTCCTGTTGTCAAATTGGAACATATTGTACTTCCTATATATATCACCCACAAGTCATTTTTAAACCTGGATCACTGTCTATCCTGAAATAAAAGGGCTACTACCAGGGAGGGGCAATTTTTTCCTCCTGCAGCTCTTAAAGCTTCAAATTCCCATCTGCTATGCATTGCCAAAGTGGCTGCTAATGAATTTCTCATAGCTTCTGCATTTTTAGGAAGCAAAATTAAAATGACTGGTCAAAGAAAAGAAAGCCCTTTATTTGTAAGTGATGTCTGTTAAATTTCAGCATATTTAGAATGCAGATGAATCCCATTTGTCCTGGCAACAGTGTTACAGGCATTTGTATATACAAAGGAATCTCCTTTTAATGCAATTGAGTAAGCAATAGGATCTAATATGAAGTTCTCTTGGAGCTGAGCCAAAATATGTTCTTGGCTATTGGAGCACCTTAATTGACAAGGCAGGAAATGGCAGTGGTAGGAAGTTTTATACATGCAATTGACCCTGGAACAACATGGGTTTGAACTGCATGAGTCCATTTGTATGAGGGGTTTTTTTTAAAACAGTAAACACAACACTACTACATGTCTGCCACTGGTTGAATCTCAGGGCTGAACCTCAGTTACAGAGGAAGCACAGTACATGGATCTTCCTCTGCAGGGGACAGCTCCCCTAATCCCTTCATTGTTCAGACGTCAACGGTAAATGTGTGTGTGTGTGTGTGTGTGTGTGTGTGTGTGTGCGCACGCACACGTGTGTCAGATGGTGTGTTCCTTTCCCTCAGGGTGGTCTCCTCACAGCAAAGATCTGAAATCATGGACCAGTGTTACAGTTCAGTTACATCTCAAGGTTTTATTAAGCAGACAGCAAACAGTATACCACAAAGAGGTGAGGGCTGGCTGACCCAAAGAAGTGGCCTCAACCCTGCTGGGCTTCCCTTTTTGTACTTTCTGTCTCCTCCCACCGGAGCCTGATTGGTTCTGTGTTGTGAAGATAGGGCTCATACTTGCCATCAATCAGGTATGTGTTTTTTCCCACTAGAAGTTACTACTCTAGTCCTGGAATTTTTCCTATGTTCTCTTTCTCCAGGGCTTTCTTAACCATCATTTTGGACTCACCTTTTTTCGACTGACTACCTAAGATACACACACACACACACAGACACACACACACACACACACACACACGTATATTTAAGGATATAGAAAAAGTTAAAAATACTGTAAAAAACTGATGGCTACAACTTATAGTCAGGATCTAAGAGTGAATTCCATTAATCATCAGCATTTTGACTGATTTAGAAAAAATAAACATGGCTGGCCTAAGTAAACTTCACTGCCAGAAAAAAATTTTTAGAAAAATACTTTTTTTCTCCCCTTCCCCAACCCCTACTAACTAGACCCTGAGCAAAGAATCAGGAAGTTAAGGTCATTAGTTTTGCATCATGGTAAAAGTACAGTTCTCTGAATTTGAGTTCTGGCTTTGTCAGTTTCTTGCAGTTTGGCCTCAAGGAATTTTCTAATTTAAGTTTCTTTTTTAAAATTTACGTTAGTGTTGTTATGAGTAGTATATACAATTAATGCATTCAAAGCCTATAGTTAGTGCCTTGCATGGAATAATGTCTCGTGATTAGTAATGATTAATATTGCATTGCAAGAGAGATATTTTCATAAGTAGACATTATACCAATTTTACTTTTATAATATTCAGAGATTAAAAATTACAGAAAACAGAAACAAAGAATTTATTGGAACCCAGTACCTCTTTGCAGTCAGGAGGTCAGTAGAGGAGACTCAGTATAAGATTGCATGGTTGGTTGAAAGGGCTCAAGAATTATTTGTAGAATTAATGAAAATGGTCTTGATAGGATAGGAAGGGAAAAGGAAGAGTTTGACAATGGTGTGTCTCAAAAGAGCAGTTCCCCAGGCACTTAATGAAATGAGCTTCACCTAACTAGTTGCAAACCAATCATACATACACTGCATGCTCAGTAGTCAAGGACAACTTCAGTAGAAGAGACATGTATTCATCTTGAGTAGAGAGAGAAGTGTCTCAAAAGACATTTGATCAGCCTGCAAGTAGACAGTGAAACAAAATCCATAATCTTGTCATGTGCCTTTTGATGACTAAGGAGGTGGGATACATTTTCATTTTCTGAGTATAGATAAGAAGGAAAAAATAAGCTCAAATTAAATATATATATATATATTATGAAGACCAAAGGAAGAAAACACTGCCCTCAAAATGATTTCTGACATGTATATGCCACTCAAAACTATTAATATAGGAATCAAGCATTCATTATATAATCTGACATATATAAAATCATGAGCTTTATGAGACAGAAATGTATAAGAGAACAAATTCAAGTGCTGAGTACTTTAGTTACAGCAATAACAATATATTATAATTTTATAGTAATTATGGTTAATATAGTGACAGGTATTTGATCCTATAAAAAATAAAATATTCAATAAAATACATAATGGTAAGAATGAGATATGACTAACATATGGAAGAATGAGATATGACTGACATACATATTAAGTTATGAGATTATACTTGACACTATTAGATTTCCTAATTGTAGCATGTGCAATTCAAGGATTTGCCACTTTAGTTAGTGACAGATGTGGCTAACGGAGGGGTGATGCTCAGCCAACAACAATAATGTCAGTGTCCTTTATGTGTGAATTGAGCACTGTTATCATATTGTGATAATAATTGTAAATATAGATAATTATCTCTCTGTTAGAGACGATGAAACTTTGGGTCAGAAAGCTTAGACAATTTATTTTGCATAGAAGTCCAGGGCAAAGACCTTATCTCTTGTCTGTGGCCAGGACACTTCAGCCTTTCCTGTCAAATGACTGCCCACATGACATCCCTGCTGAAAATCAGTTTTCTATTTGGAACATTGAAGAACTGGACATGTTCATCAGAGCACTGACTTGTGAGGAAAGCAGTCTGAAAGTGTTTAAAACATTTACCATATATTGTTGGGTCTGACCGTGAGGACACTAAGAGTCTTTTTCCAAACCACTGGTGATTGTTCATTTTCAGCCAGGTTTAGAGCTCACTGTTTATAAATGCTATTTGATGAGAACCTGACATGAACCACCTTGATCTTAGTTTACAAAGAATTCCTGTTTTTAGTTAGGACCATATGAATACCAGTCATCATTTCAGGCTGCTCCTTCCTTATGGAGGTGCCGCACTTTGAATTGCTAAGCTGGTCTACTTATAGCCTTGATAGCAAGGTAGAACTCCTCCCTGCACAATCTTGGAACCAGCCAGCCCGGCACAATTGCTCCTCCCCAGAAAAGAGGCGGGAGCTCTGGACTTGCACTACCTTTTTAAGGAGTTGTGCACGATGAGGGCACCCCTGTCAGAAGCGGCTTCTGGGAGATTCAGTGTAGAGAAGCAGCAGGATGACTGTGTGGTCGAAGGCTGTTCAGTGCATCTTCCCTGCACAATCTTTAGGAAAATTACTAAGTTCAAAGTGCTAAATGTAGAAGAAGAGTGAAGGGGCGGATCCTCTCATCTGGGCCTGGCATATGTACCATGGTTGGAACTGTGCATACTCTAATGCAGATATGCCAAAATCTGTTCCCTCTTTATGTTCTAAAGTGATCTAAATATCCTCGTGAGCCTTGCCATTCTGGCTGGTTGAAAATAAATACAAGGTTCTCAAGCTTTCCTTATTTAAAACCTTTTGTTGCTGTTCTTCAAAACATTTCGAAACAGTCTCAAGGAAATATGGGATCAATTCAAATCCAAAAAATCCCACACAACGCTGTTTTTCCCTTATCTCCCTCCTTCATCAGTGCAGTTATCTTTATGAGACTGGAAAAGGATCTGTTTTCCTAGGGCTAACTTCTGAGTTTGGACTGGTTCTACCCTCGTGTGTTATGGTGAGTCATGCTGTTGGGGTGCCCTTTTCTGTGGGTCTCAGGCCTTGGTGACTGCTGAGGCATTTCTATCCCTCTTTGATTTTCATATGTTACCTGTTAGTAGCCTGTATCACTAAAACTATCCAGTGAGGATAACCATGATGTTTTCATTCTTCCAAGCTGGTTCTCTGGACTCTGCTTCTTTAACTAATGCTGTAAACCTGAGGCTAAGATCCTTCCTCCATCCAGGCTCCTGTTTTGCATTCCCTAGTCTGTGGCCTTAGATCCTTTGTTACTCTGCTTGCTTTGAACATAGCTACTTGGCAACCCTCTAGTCTTCAACTCAGTTTCCCCCACCCTGTACCCACTGTGAGATTTGGGAAATTTTTCTACTCCACGAGTCAGCATGTAATGCTCAGTCGCTCCTATCTAACTCTTCACAGCGTCATGGACTGTAGCCCACCAGACTCCTCTGTCCATGGGATTTTCTAGGCAAGAATACTGGAGTGGGTTGTCATTTCCTCTTCCAGGGGATCTTCCTGACCCAGGATCGAACCTGCATCTCTTTTGTAGGCAGGCAGATTCTTTACTAGCGTGCCACCTGGGAAGCCCCAAGACAGAATATCAGAGTCAGTTCACCTCACTGCTCAGGGATGTCATTATCCCCAGTATCTGCCACCCAGTCTTCATCAGAGGTAGAAGAACAGGCTCAGAACAGTTTGTCTCAATTGGCTATTGAATTTTAATAGTAAAGGGCTGGTTAATGATAACAATGTATCATGAAATCTTCAGAAGGAAAATTTGTGAACCATTTACTTTGTGTGTGACAGTTCTAAATTATTGGTTTTTCAAATCAGTACTTTTCAGTGGAAACAACTTGACCAAAATTTTGTCATAGACTTCAGGACCCACTGAAAAATGTTTAATGGGAAAAACTGCTCAGGAAAGTTTGTAAGAGCACACTGAAGGCATTCTGGCCTAGCACTCATTCTTTGTTGATGCTTCCCACAGACGTTTCTGAATTGTTGCTATTTATGTAGCTTGTGGTCTACTGTATACAGGACTTCTCTCAGAAGCATTGTGGATTACACCTTTAGAAAAAGAAAAAGATGCAAATCTTTTGCCACAAGATTTTCCCAAACTCACCTGGTTAGCTTTCACCACCTCATAGCTTTTCAATGGGACCTTGGTGTCAGACCTCTGACTTTACCTCTCTGCCTCCAGCTACCTCCCCTGGACCAGAGGGCACTCAGTTCCTTGACTTCCTCCTTCATAGAAGTCTTCCTATTAGTCTTGTTGCCTCGTCTAAAAGTAGTATGGGCCCTTCTTTCTAACCTGAGACCATACAGTTGGAAGGGTTTATGGCAAATATGATTTATTCATTAGCTCAATACTGTTTAAAAGATTTCCCTAGACTCTGAGGGAGGCAGTTCTTTGGAAATATCAGAAGTCCATTGTCAGACTATACCTTCAACTTAACCCCTAAAGTAAGAGCATCCTGCCGTCTTAAATTCAGTCTTACAGATCACACCTAATTGATATTTGAGTTTGTTATTTTTCTCCCAGAAAGCCGCTTACAGAGTCTCCATATGTTCTAAGCACAACGACCCCCATCTAAGAAGGAAGACAGTTGAAACTGAACTAACTTGTCTTCCTTTACCCTCCTTGACAGACAGAAAATATTTCTCACTCTCGAAGAAGCTATTACCATGTTGGCTGGCTCTTATAACAAAATGATACATTTTATCGCCTTGTTTACTAACCCTTCCTGTTCTGGTACATATTGCTGGCATTTTAAATTTTGGCTTTCAGTCAAAAGCAAACTGCTTCTTATAGTGATTTTCCTCTTTATTTTCTATCAGAGGATTTGAACTCTACTTGAACACAATAAGATATAGTAATTTTGGATATATTAATTCCCACATTCTTTTAAGATAAACTTGGTTGTTTCCCACTAAGCTTAACTATAAGGCACTTTTCTTAATTCTTCTCATGGATAAAAATATTTAATTGGTGTGTGTGTGTGCTCAGTCATGTCCGCGTCTTTGTGACTCCCTGAACTATAGCCCACCAGGCTCCTCTGTCCTTGGGATTTCCCAGGTAAGAACACTGGGGTGTGTTGCCATTTGGTTTCAGGGGATCTTCCTGACCCAGGAATCAAACCCATAATACCTGTGTCTTCTCCATTAGAGGCAGATTCTTTACCCACTGAGACACCTGGGTTTGCTATTTAGTGCTCAGCCATGTCTGACTCTTTGCAACCCCATGGTCTGTCCATGGAATAGCTCAAGGCAAGAATACTGGAGTGGGTAGCCATTCTCTTCTCCACGGGTCTTCCCGACCTAGGAATCGAACCCTGGTCTCCTGCATCACAGGCAGGTCTTACATCTGTGCTACTAGGGAAGCCATCTGGGATGCCCATTCAAGTGGTAGGTTATCCTATAGGCTACTGAGAAAATGGTTACTGACTGTGTTTCTGAAGTTCTCGCGATATCTATGCCGTTGACAAACTGCAATGTCTTCTGTTGATATTATGCCGAAGTTAATGTTATTTCAATGGAAACTTGACTCTCAAGTCAGTGAAGGGTCGTAACTGTGAAGCGTTAGGATCAGAACCCTGGGAATTCAAGCCCTAGCACAGCCACCATTGGGTTTGTAACTCATCACGTTAATGTCTCTAAAGTGGTCATTTCCAAATTGTAGATGGTATTAACCTCTTGACGAAGCTGAATGAAGCCTACATGAGATAAAACATATGAAGAGTCTGGTTCAACATAAGACTTATAGGAAAAGAGTGAATATGTTTATCCAGTGGTTTGTCAGATACAATTCAGAGCAACCAATTAAGATGATGTTATCAGCATTGCCTTACAAATCAATCACAAGTAATTAAAGTGGTGGTGGGATATTTTGGTCATAATCTCTTCTGTTAATGGTGGTGAGCCTAACCCTGAAAGCTAAGAACAGATGCCATAGGAAGAAAGATGCATTTGATCTGGAGGTTTGTTTTTTTTTTTTTTTTTTTGTAATGTCTCCAGAAATAGATCCCCTCTTTAATAAACAATCCACCCCTACGAATGAATTTGACCTCATCTTTCATTTCATAAGCAGAGACCAGAAATCAGCCCCATATAGGAAATCTGAACCCAGCTACTAAAGAAAATAATTGGAGGTATCAAAGTAAGTAGAATTAAAAATAAATTGTCAGCTTACTTGACAATAATTGTGAAGTCAGGTTTATTCTACCACTTAATCTAAAGGCAAATAAGTGAAGGACATTTTATTTTCCTCCACAGCTTTAAGACAGAGCTATTTTGTCCTTTAGTTTGGCATGCATTTTGCTAGTTTACTTCCACAGTTAATATCTGCGGCTATCACAGATTTGTCTTGAAAAAAAGAAAACATTGCAAGACAAAGTTTACTCAAAGTGGGGAAATTTGATTCAATTTTTCTAGTAAAACTTCAGAATTGTTTCTCTCTCCCTATTGTTTTTCTGAGGTATATATAATTAGTTTTCTTTGTATTGCATATTTGTATATTGTTTCCTCTTCTTTATGCTCTTCTCTGCTATGTTTATATTTATGTAACAGGTGCAAACTGAGCATATAATGGAGTGAAAAACACAGTAATAAACAATAATATCTTGGCTCAGCCCCTCCATCTAGGTTGCTAGAAATTCATCTTGCCCTATTCACTCTCATTATAAAGAACATTTTGCAACTTTACAAAGGGATATTGGAATGAAAATACACACATACATGCACACAGACAGCATTCTCAAGGCCACAGATTTGTAATTCTTGCAGGAGACAATTTTTCTCAGCATCTATTCAATAAACAGCTATCTGTGGGGTAGCTAATATCCAAAGCAATATGGCACACAGTGATGAAAGAGTTGAAGCAAACACTTGAATTCTACCTTCATGTTGACCCCAGTGCCAACATCACCTATTTAATTTGCACCTACCACTGCTATATGTTCTAGCCACTTTTATACTGGAGACATTTTCTATTTTCTGTCACAGTATTGTCCCTGTAACCTAACTCTCCTAAGAGTCTCTGTTATTTTGGAGAAGGAAATGGCAACCCACTCCAGTATTCTTGCCTGGAGAATCCCATGGACAGAGGAGCTTGGTGGGCTACAGTCCACAAGTCGCAAAGAGTTGGACGCGACTGAGCAACTTCACTTTCGCTTTGTTATTTAGCACAGCAAAATCTCACTGTGAGTGTGCTGCAGAGCCCCATCCCGTGATTCTATACTGCACCATTCACCCAAGTCACATCGTCGTTTTTAGAGATGTACTGGAAGCACATTAGGCCTGACCCTATTGCCTTGCTGTATCATGTTTCCCCCTCTCTTGTGAGGAGCAGGCAAATCAGCCTTCTCAATCACTTCATCTGCTGCACCATTCTTTTTTATTCCTTTTTAAATTCCCTACAAAATTTCAGTAAATTTCTTTTACATTCTTCTGACTCCCCCTTATAGTCTTCCTCCCTTCCTGTTTTGTTTTCATTTTTTTTAACTTGCCAATTTTACTTTGGAAGAGAATGACCTGCAAATAGTACTGACTTCTCTTGTTCACTCAGTCCTGTGTGACTCTTTGCAACTCCTTGGACTGCAGCATGCCAGGCTTCCCTGTCCTTCACTATCTCCCAGAGGTTGCTCAAACTCATGTCCATTGAGTCAATGATGCCATCCAACCATCTCATTCTTTGTCACCCTCTTCTCCTTCTGCCCTCAGTCAAAGTCTTTTCCAGTGAGTTAGCTCCGCAGCTTCAGCATCAGTCTCTCCAATGAATAATCAGGGTTGATTTCCTTTAGAACTGACTGGTTTGATCTCCTTGCTGTCCAAAAGACTCTCAAGAGTTTTCTCCAGCACCACAGTTTGAAAGCATCAATTCATGGGCATTCAGCCTTCTTTATGGTTCATGTCTCACATCCATTCATGATTACTGGAAAAACTGACTTATCTATTTATATGTAAATTATCTTAGGTGAATCAATCATGGATTGTATTTTTAAAATTAGTAAGAAAGTATCTCCTAGGTCTCAAATGAAAATAACACATAATCAGGTTTTTATTCAATCATAATGCTTCGATGAATGAAGGGAAGAAAAAAATAAAAATTAAACTCTATTTCTTATAATATTTACTTAAACTGAAATATATTCACTATATGTCAACCTACCCAAAATATAAAACCCTATCCAAATTTCATTTTTGTAACACTTGTGTGTCTTAAAGACAAGGGTATTCATTTAGTAAAAATCAAATGGAAGAAAGAATTTAGAAATTCTTCATGTTCTATGAAACTTCTATAGCATTGAAAAGTGATTTACATGTTAGCATTTTCAAGATGCTGATGATCTATTTAATTTTGGGCTTGACTCTTAAAACTGAAATTACCAAGCTAAATTTAAATGTTGTAATCATTTTTCCTGTAGCCGTAGAATACACTACTCTCTTTGGAAGATACTGTCAGGGGCAATGTACTGTTTGTTTACAGGCCTCCCTGGCGTTTATAATATTACCTCTTTTAAGTGGAAAAAAGCTCCATGGGAGATACCTTCATGGTCAAGTGTTCGTGATGAATACAGAAAACTCCCAGTTTGGCCTTGTAAGCTGGTCATGTTCTCTCAAGTTTCCCCAGTGTCTCCCAGTGCCTTTGTCACAGTTTGCTTCCTGTTTATTTTACCTAAGTCAGTGTCATTGGGTAAACATAAACCAGCATCTGCCCATATGTACACATAGTTAAGGACCCCAAGTTCCTAGGGTATAGCACATAATTCTTTCTCTCAGCCCTTTTCCCACATGCTCTGCCACAGTTCAGGGATGTCCGATTGTAAGCAGAGCCTCGTCACTCGCCCCCCTGGGCTGCATTGCACACTCAAACACATTCAGTGGACCAGATGTCTTCATGTATTTCAGTCTGCACCTTGGACTGACCACTTTTTGTCTCCAGATGAGAAAACTCCTTAAACCATTAGCATCCACAAATGGGAAGGACTGAGCTGGGCAAATCAATATTTCACCCACTATTCTAGCAATGCCATGTGCTACCCTAGCAACGCCAAGGCTCCAGTATTAAGGATAGTAAATTGTGAATGAATTATTAAAAACTGGCAGTGAATGTGTATTTTTTACATGTGAAACAAATATGAGAGTCTAAGAATAGGAAAATGTGTGAGAAAATCTTTATCCATTTTTGTAAGAACCTTTGTATGAAATAATTCTTTGAGTCTGTAAAAAGATAATACTGATTAATTTTAAAAATTCAGATTCTTTTTTTGTTTGCTGCTAGAGTAATTTATACTTCATTGGCTCTTTTCTCACATAGTTATAGAGAAATATATATATGTACATATTTTATCATATTTATAGAGATACCAGTTACCTAATAATTGACAAAGATGCCAGTATCTCTCTCTCCCTCTCTTTAGTCTTTGACATGTCTGAAAATCTTTCAAAAGTGTACATTTTTGTAACATGTATCTTTCTGTATGATTATACAATCACCCTTGTTTCCATTTTGTATAACAATAAGCTGAATTATAAGGTAAATCTGGCAAGCTCTAGGTACTTCAGGTGGTTTACATCTTATTTGAAAATGCTGGGAATGGAAACAGTAAAAATATAAAGCAATACCTATGAAATTTTCAGAGCTATATTTTTCATTTTGAATAATATACATACTGGAACATAAGGCATTTAAACAAAATGCATTTATCATATTCTATTGTGGATATCAACCCATTCTTTAAACATCTCTACAATTAAAATTCTATAAAGCCAAGTCACCAGGTAACTGCCTTGGTTGATTGTGTGACGACTACTAACAACGTACTGCTTAATAGCTAACAGGGACAGCATTCTGTGGAGCAGTCGATTCCAATATACTGTAATAAATGCTATGATAAAGAGGTACAGATGCTACCGAAGCGGAATTGAACAATGATAAAGTGTCGAAACAATAGCATTAAATGGCAGGAACAGAAAGTGAATATCACGAGAAAAGAAAGAATTTCATCCAAAGAGGATAACATATGTGATGACTAGGAGTCTAGAGAGAAAGATATCTAAGAAACTGAAAATACGTTTAACTTTATCATGAAGTTTGATGTTGCTGTGGTAAATGACAAAAGAGGAAAAAGTTAAGAGGGTCCAATTAGGAAGAATCAAACTATGAGAAAGCATTTGGGACTTTATATTGAGGGCAATGGAGAACTACTAAAGAACTATAAGTGAATTAACTCTGGCTCTAGGAGGAATAAATTGGAAGGAGACTGGTGCAGTGCATAATTTTCAGGCACATTTGAAATAATTTGATTGAGAGATATTTTCTGAACTAAATAAGAGCATTGGTGATGGATTTTCCATCAAAAGAAAAAAATTGAAATTAATTTTTAACTTACTAGATTTCTTACCTTTAAGTGTAGACTATCAAAAGAGCATAGACACCCCTGAAACATTTCCTAAAAGTCATCTGTTTGCTTCTAAATTTGTAACCTCTATTCCTTCTGATTCTCCAACACAACCAAACTCAAAGTGAGGTTCATTGACCTCTAGGGCTCCCCCAGGACATTTCTGGGAATTCACAAGATCAAATCTAATTTCATATTATTAAGATGTCATTTTTTCCCTAGTATGTTGGTCTTTTTACTAATGGTGCAAAGGTAATGTTCGATAAAACCCTTGATAGTTTTGCTATAGTCACTTGTAGTCATTATATTCCTCACTTGCAAAAGAAGCCTTTAAAAGCCAGTAAATTACTAATTTTAATCATTAGCAATTCAATTAGTAACTTCAACCCTTCGGTACTCATCTTTTTAATAATCTTGTGACCAAATGGGAGGAGTGCAAAAAGAACTTGCACTCCATGTAAATTGTCTCAGGGAGGGGAGGTAGAAGGGAAAAAAAACCAAACAAACAACTTGTGTGTTGTCTTCAGTTGTGAGCTGAACTAGACAATTTTTTCTTAGAGCAAGATAGACAAACTTGTGATTGTTCAGATTTGCTTGTCTGCCTGACATATCAAAATATGAATAAAATGAACGCTTCATGTGAAGAAAAACTACTGACAATATTTGTTATGAATGATAAAATTCACATTTTCTGGTGAAAATCAGAGTTGAAAAACTCATGTCTGTCACTATAAGACTGACATCTAATAAAGACATTCTTGATGAGACTGGAATATTTTTAAAGTATCACTTTTTTATTTAGTATAATGAAATATGTCAACATTTGGAAAATCTGTCTCAATGAATTAATGTTTTCCAAATGACCTAGATGTGATTTTACAAACTTATATATAGATAACAGATCCATTCAAAGTGAAAGCTGAATCAATGGATTTTAATGTTACAGAGTCCATCTCACTGATGGGTATGTTCATTTGCTAGGGCTGCCATAACATAATATCACAAACAGGATGGCTTAAGCCACAAGAATTTGTTTTCTCAAAGTTCCAACCATTGTTTGTCCAGCCAAGATCAAGGTGCCAGCAGATGTGATTTCTCCCGAGCCTTCTTTCCTTGACTGGCAGATGGCCATCCTCTCGCTGCGTCCTCACAGGGACATTTTCATCCCTGTTATCTCTCTCCTTTTTATAAGGTTACCATTCACTTTATAGCAGAGCTTCACACTTAAAACCCCATTTAATCATAGTTGCTTCTTTGAAAGCTCTATGTCCAAAAACAGTCACAGTGGGGTTAGTGCTTCAAACATAAATTTGGAGGGACATGATTCAGTTTATAACAGTCTGTTTTCAGATTCCATATTGAAATCAACTTTTAAGCATCTACCACTTCCCAAGGTTTGGTCTAGTACAGAAGCATATCCATAACTATCTGATAAAGCTGTTGAACTACTATTCCCTTTCTTAAATATATATTTTTGTGAAGCCAGATTTTCTTTGCGTACTTCAAACAAAACAGAGTATAAGAGATTGAATGCATATACCAGCTGCCTATATTAAGCCACACATTTGCAAAATGTACAGCAATGCCTCTCTCCACTGATTGTTTACTTTCAAAGATATTTATCATAAAAATATGCTTTATAAATATCCAGTAGAATTTTTTCTATTATTTTTAATGAATCAATACTTCTAATACTTCTAATTAGAATCAATACTTCTAATCTTAATATCTAGATTAAGATTGTAACCACAATGCACATAAACAAAAGCTGTTTTGGGTCCTCATTACTTTCTAAGTGTCTGAAGGGTTATTTGGACCAAAAGGTTTAACATGTACAGCTTTAGAATATCAGCATAGATGTTAGCTATGAGACTTTATAACTTGTGGTTACCCTGACGATGATTCATCAAAGTCACAGAACAAGTAAGAAGAAATCGGCAACTGATTAAAAAAGAAAATTTTTGCCTGAGAAATACTTGTATTGAAAAGTCAGGTAGAGAAGAATGAGCTGGTAAAGAATGAAAGGAAGACCTACGTTTTGTGAGGTGCTATACTGAGATCTAGGTACACTGAAATAAGCGAAACAAACATGGTCCACGCTTCCACTGAGTTTACAGTTCCATGGAAGAAGAGGGGTCATTTTGGGGGGGAGAAGGACCAGGAAAACTAGTTTTAAGGAGAGAGAGGAGAGTATCGATTACCGCAGAGAATACATTTAGCTAAGGACAAAAAAGTACTCCCCATGGAGTCCAGGGGTTGGTCATGGTGAGCTTGTTTAAAGCAGAGTTAGTGGGTATGGAATGGTTACAAGACCCTGAGGATTCTGCCTTTTTAGCATTCAGAAAATGGGTCAGCATCCAGTCCTCTCTCAGCTGAGACAGGAGGACTGTCCAGTCTTTGAGGGAAGGACAGTTTCTGGGTTAGTCAACCTCATCATCAGTGTTTGGTGCCTATCACCCTACGTTTCTCTCACTTTAATCACCGCTCCCTCTCTATCTCTTTCGTAAACACACACACACACACACAGAGTCCTCCATTCACAACTATTCCTGAGACCTTAGTTAGGATGCAGTGGTAGGAGGGGTATTACTGCATTCAACAACGTAAATCCCTGTTGATCAGTTCTAATTCCTAAAGCCCATGGCCTCAGGATGAATCTACATTTAATGCCACTAACTGTATGCTCATTCATCCTAGATGAATCCTAGAAGACATCTCCTGAATCAATCAAAACATTAATATTTTCACTATGACAGATCTTCAAATATTTAAAGACAGTCATTTCTTATCCTTTTAGTATTCTATTCTCTAATGTAAATATCACCAATTCTTTCAAGCAGTTCTCAGACGACAAGATTTGTATTACTCCATTCATCCTGATAGCTTCCCTCAAGACATATCTTGGTATGTTGATGCCTCTATAAAGATTGCCCAGATTGCATACTGTATTTCTTCAGGTTTATATATGTACATTGGAACTATTATACCTCTTGACATAGAAACTACAGTGTTTTTAGTAACTTAAAGAAACATCATGAATGTGCATTTACTTGTCTAGCGTGGCAAGGATAATGCCATGCTAGACAAGGATAATGTTTTATAGAGACATTTAAAATGGAATACCATTCATACCATATATATATGTGCATGTGTGTGTGTGAATATAATATACATATACTTTTGTATGTGCACACTTACCATTTTAGAGAACAATTTGAAAATAACTTTTAAGAGAAATGAAAATAGTTGTAACGTTTTGCCGAGTAACACCATTCCTGATAATTGATTTTATAGGGATAATTTTGAAAAGGATAACCCCTCTGCCATTGCCTGAGCTTGAACATCTTTGTCTCTGTCCTGGAGAATTGTTCGTTTCATCTGCAGCCTCTTCCTTGTTAGTCTGTCTACTGCTTTATCCCCAGACATGTTATTCTAAGTACCAATTTAGTCATTTCACCTTTCTACTTCAAAACCCTCCAGTGGTTCCCCATCAATTGCAAAGTCAAATTTCCTAACTCGATATCCATGGCTTTTCACAGTCTGGATCCTGCCTGTTTCCATATCCATCTCCTACTATTGCCCACTACCCCTCCAAGCTTTAGTCATATGGTGGGTGGGTGGGTCTTATACCTCCAGCTCTGACTTTTTAGGGGATGAAGAAAGGGAACTTGAGGAGGGTGAAAAGAGGATCATAATCAGTATTATCTGGAAATTTTTCAAACTGTAGCGGTTCCTCTCCCATGTCTCAGAAATACTCATATCCCCCAACCAGAGGTGGTGACCCCTTGTTGAGCATCGTGGCAGTGTTAAGCCATTGTGAACAGAGAGTGTCGTGTCCTTTGGTTGAATTAAAATAGATAAAAGATGGAGCGGCACTGCTCTCCCTGTCTGTGTGCCCTGTAAAATCCAGATCTCTTCAGAATTCTCTTCAAATGTTACCTTTTCTCTGAAACTCTGTCTGTCTTCTATCACCAGGGGTTCCATACACATTGTATTCATTTGAGCTATATCAGACAGCTATTATTTGGTCATTTTTAGCCCTCAGGACACTCAGTGTAACATGGTTCAATCTACTAGCAGATCTCTGGGCACATATCTCACTGCATTTAATCCCTTGTTTATAAATAAGTCTGTCTCCCACTTTGTTACTTCTGGAACATAGAAAACACATTGTATTCCTGATAGCCAGCACTATTACCTGGCATGTAGTAAATGCTTGATAAATGAGTATTGGATGAAGTGATGATTAAATATATATATATAGACTAATACTCAATGGTAGAAGTAATATGACATTTTATAATCATCAAAATTAGTTCAGTATTGAGACCATGAGCAAACGTGCAGTAATATACTTGTAGTATAACAACAGGATTAAAACATAAGATGGTTTATGCAACAAAGTTTGAAAAAAGCATGAAATGTTAAGATAAGTGATGAGATTATGAAAATTTTATAATTGAGAAATTATGTTCTTTTTACTTAATATTTTTAAAAGAAATGAATTTTTAAGTTTTGGTTAAATACACATGGGGTTTCCCTGGGAGCTCAGATGGTAAAGAATCTGCCTGCAATGTGGGAGATCTGGGTTTGATCCCTGGGTTGGGAGGATCTCCTGTAGAAGCGAATGGCAGCCCACTCCAGTATTCTTCTCTGGAGAATTCCATGGACAGAGGAGCCTGTCAGGCTGTATAGTCCATGGGATCACAAAGAGTCGGACATGACACTTTCATTTTTAAATACAGGGTAGGCATGTGTCATACCATTTGCTTACTGTTGAGGGCCTAGAATGTTATGTCTTTACATCTCCTTACATTTTCATCATGCTGGTGTGTTATAGATGATCCTCAACTGTTTGTTAAACAAATGGAAAATTTAAGTGCCCAAAGGTTTAGGTAAGGGAAAAATAGCTAGAAAGTATTTGTTAAAGGGTTCCAGTGAATCAAAGCTAGACTTGCTTCAGTTGCATTTAGAAGAAGCACTGATGCAACAATTAAAAATGGGTCCAGAGCTGTTGGAGGTCCAACTCCTTCAGATCCCTGACCTATGTCCTAAAGGTGGTGATGAGGTCAAGCTTCCTGAGAGAGTTTAACTGAACTACAGGAGGGATCTACCAGAGAAAAGATAGCAAGTTCTTATTAGTTTATTATTAAAAACTGGCAGTGAATGTGTATTTTTTACATGTGAAACAAATATGAGAGTCTAAGAATAGGAAAATGTGTGAGAAAATCTTTATCCATTTTTGTAAGAACCTTTGTATGAAATAATTCTTTGAGTCTGTAAAAAGATAATACTGATTAATTTTAAAAATTCAGATTCTTTTTTTGTTTGCTGCTAGAGTAATTTATACTTCATTGGCTCTTTTCTCACATAGTTATAGAGAAATATATATATGTACATATTTTATCATATTTATAGAGATACCAGTTACCTAATAATTGACAAAGATGCCAGTATCTCTCTCTCCCTCTCTTTAGTCTTTGACATGTCTGAAAATCTTTCAAAAGTGTACATTTTTGTAACATGTATCTTTCTGTATGATTATACAATCACCCTTGTTTCCATTTTGTATAACAATAAGCTGAATTATAAGGTAAATCTGGCAAGCTCTAGGTACTTCAGGTGGTTTACATCTTATTTGAAAATGCTGGGAATGGAAACAGTAAAAATATAAAGCAATACCTATGAAATTTTCAGAGCTATATTTTTCATTTTGAATAATATACATACTGGAACATAAGGCATTTAAACAAAATGCATTTATCATATTCTATTGTGGATATCAACCCATTCTTTAAACATCTCTACAATTAAAATTCTATAAAGCCAAGTCACCAGGTAACTGCCTTGGTTGATTGTGTGACGACTACTAACAATGTACTGCTTAATAGCTAACAGGGACAGCATTCTGTGGAGCAGTCGATTCCAATATACTGTAATAAATGCTATGATAAAAGAGGTACAGATGCTACCGAAGCGGAATTGAACAATGATAAAGTGTCGAAACAATAGCATTAAATGGCAGGAACAGAAAGTGAATATCACGAGAAAAGAAAGAATTTCATCCAAAGAGGATAACATATGTGATGACTAGGAGTCTAGAGAGAAAGATATCTAAGAAACTGAAAATACGTTTAACTTTATCATGAAGTTTGATGTTGCTGTGGTAAATGACAAAAGAGGAAAAAGTTAAGAGGGTCCAATTAGGAAGAATCAAACTATGAGAAAGCATTTGGGACTTTATATTGAGGGCAATGGAGAACTACTAAAGAACTATAAGTGAATTAACTCTGGCTCTAGGAGGAATAAATTGGAAGGAGACTGGTGCAGTGCATAATTTTCAGGCACATTTGAAATAATTTGATTGAGAGATATTTTCTGAACTAAATAAGAGCATTGGTGATGGATTTTCCATCAAAAGAAAAAAATTGAAATTAATTTTTAACTTACTAGATTTCTTACCTTTAAGTGTAGACTATCAAAAGAGCATAGACACCCCTGAAACATTTCCTAAAAGTCATCTGTTTGCTTCTAAATTTGTAACCTCTATTCCTTCTGATTCTCCAACACAACCAAACTCAAAGTGAGGTTCATTGACCTCTAGGGCTCCCCCAGGACATTTCTGGGAATTCACAAGATCAAATCTAATTTCATATTATTAAGATGTCATTTTTTCCCTAGTATGTTGGTCTTTTTACTAATGGTGCAAAGGTAATGTTCGATAAAACCCTTGATAGTTTTGCTATAGTCACTTGTAGTCATTATATTCCTCACTTGCAAAAGAAGCCTTTAAAAGCCAGTAAATTACTAATTTTAATCATTAGCAATTCAATTAGTAACTTCAACCCTTCGGTACTCATCTTTTTAATAATCTTGTGACCAAATGGGAGGAGTGCAAAAAGAACTTGCACTCCATGTAAATTGTCTCAGGGAGGGGAGGTAGAAGGGAAAAAAAACCAAACAAACAACTTGTGTGTTTGTCTTCAGTTGTGAGCTGAACTAGACAATTTTTTCTTAGAGCAAGATAGACAAACTTGTGATTGTTCAGATTTGCTTGTCTGCCTGACATATCAAAATATGAATAAAATGAACGCTTCATGTGAAGAAAAACTACTGACAATATTTGTTATGAATGATAAAATTCACATTTTCTGGTGAAAATCAGAGTTGAAAAACTCATGTCTGTCACTATAAGACTGACATCTAATAAAGACATTCTTGATGAGACTGGAATATTTTTAAAGTATCACTTTTTTATTTAGTATAATGAAATATGTCAACATTTGGAAAATCTGTCTCAATGAATTAATGTTTTCCAAATGACCTAGATGTGATTTTACAAACTTATATATAGATAACAGATCCATTCAAAGTGAAAGCTGAATCAATGGATTTTAATGTTACAGAGTCCATCTCACTGATGGGTATGTTCATTTGCTAGGGCTGCCATAACATAATATCACAAACAGGATGGCTTAAGCCACAAGAATTTGTTTTCTCAAAGTTCCAACCATTGTTTGTCCAGCCAAGATCAAGGTGCCAGCAGATGTGATTTCTCCCGAGCCTTCTTTCCTTGACTGGCAGATGGCCATCCTCTCGCTGCGTCCTCACAGGGACATTTTCATCCCTGTTATCTCTCTCCTTTTTATAAGGTTACCATTCACTTTATAGCAGAGCTTCACACTTAAAACCCCATTTAATCATAGTTGCTTCTTTGAAAGCTCTATGTCCAAAAACAGTCACAGTGGGGTTAGTGCTTCAAACATAAATTTGGAGGGACATGATTCAGTTTATAACAGTCTGTTTTCAGATTCCATATTGAAATCAACTTTTAAGCATCTACCACTTCCCAAGGTTTGGTCTAGTACAGAAGCATATCCATAACTATCTGATAAAGCTGTTGAACTACTATTCCCTTTCTTAAATATATATTTTTGTGAAGCCAGATTTTCTTTGCGTACTTCAAACAAAACAGAGTATAAGAGATTGAATGCATATATCCAGCTGCCTATATTAAGCCACACATTTGCAAAATGTACAGCAATGCCTCTCTCCACTGATTGTTTACTTTCAAAGATATTTATCATAAAAATATGCTTTATAAATATCCAGTAGAATTTTTTCTATTATTTTTAATGAATCAATACTTCTAATACTTCTAATTAGAATCAATACTTCTAATCTTAATATCTAGATTAAGATTGTAACCACAATGCACATAAACAAAAGCTGTTTTGGGTCCTCATTACTTTCTAAGTGTCTGAAGGGTTATTTGGACCAAAAGGTTTAACATGTACAGCTTTAGAATATCAGCATAGATGTTAGCTATGAGACTTTATAACTTGTGGTTACCCTGACGATGATTCATCAAAGTCACAGAACAAGTAAGAAGAAATCGGCAACTGATTAAAAAAGAAAATTTTTGCCTGAGAAATACTTGTATTGAAAAGTCAGGTAGAGAAGAATGAGCTGGTAAAGAATGAAAGGAAGACCTACGTTTTGTGAGGTGCTATACTGAGATCTAGGTACACTGAAATAAGCGAAACAAACATGGTCCACGCTTCCACTGAGTTTACAGTTCCATGGAAGAAGAGGGGTCATTTTGGGGGGGAGAAGGACCAGGAAAACTAGTTTTAAGGAGAGAGAGGAGAGTATCGATTACCGCAGAGAATACATTTAGCTAAGGACAAAAAAGTACTCCCCATGGAGTCCAGGGGTTGGTCATGGTGAGCTTGTTTAAAGCAGAGTTAGTGGGTATGGAATGGTTACAAGACCCTGAGGATTCTGCCTTTTTAGCATTCAGAAAATGGGTCAGCATCCAGTCCTCTCTCAGCTGAGACAGGAGGACTGTCCAGTCTTTGAGGGAAGGACAGTTTCTGGGTTAGTCAACCTCATCATCAGTGTTTGGTGCCTATCACCCTACGTTTCTCTCACTTTAATCACCGCTCCCTCTCTATCTCTTTCGTAAACACACACACACACACACAGAGTCCTCCATTCACAACTATTCCTGAGACCTTAGATTAGGATGCAGTGGTAGGAGGGGTATTACTGCATTCAACAACGTAAATCCCTGTTGATCAGTTCTAATTCCTAAAGCCCATGGCCTCAGGATGAATCTACATTTAATGCCACTAACTGTATGCTCATTCATCCTAGATGAATCCTAGAAGACATCTCCTGAATCAATCAAAACATTAATATTTTCACTATGACAGATCTTCAAATATTTAAAGACAGTCATTTCTTATCCTTTTAGTATTCTATTCTCTAATGTAAATATCACCAATTCTTTCAAGCAGTTCTCAGACGACAAGATTTGTATTACTCCATTCATCCTGATAGCTTCCCTCAAGACATATCTTGGTATGTTGATGCCTCTATAAAGATTGCCCAGATTGCATACTGTATTTCTTCAGGTTTATATATGTACATTGGAACTATTATACCTCTTGACATAGAAACTACAGTGTTTTTAGTAACTTAAAGAAACATCATGAATGTGCATTTACTTGTCTAGCGTGGCAAGGATAATGCCATGCTAGACAAGGATAATGTTTTATAGAGACATTTAAAATGGAATACCATTCATACCATATATATATGTGCATGTGTGTGTGTGAATATAATATACATATACTTTTGTATGTGCACACTTACCATTTTAGAGAACAATTTGAAAATAACTTTTAAGAGAAATGAAAATAGTTGTAACGTTTTGCCGAGTAACACCATTCCTGATAATTGATTTTATAGGGATAATTTTGAAAAGGATAACCCCTCTGCCATTGCCTGAGCTTGAACATCTTTGTCTCTGTCCTGGAGAATTGTTCGTTTCATCTGCAGCCTCTTCCTTGTTAGTCTGTCTACTGCTTTATCCCCAGACATGTTATTCTAAGTACCAATTTAGTCATTTCACCTTTCTACTTCAAAACCCTCCAGTGGTTCCCCATCAATTGCAAAGTCAAATTTCCTAACTCGATATCCATGGCTTTTCACAGTCTGGATCCTGCCTGTTTCCATATCCATCTCCTACTATTGCCCAACTACCCCTCCAAGCTTTAGTCATATGGTGGGTGGGTGGGTCTTATACCTCCAGCTCTGACTTTTTAGGGGATGAAGAAAGGGAACTTGAGGAGGGTGAAAAGAGGATCATAATCAGTATTATCTGGAAATTTTTCAAACTGTAGCGGTTCCTCTCCCATGTCTCAGAAATACTCATATCCCCCAACCAGAGGTGGTGACCCCTTGTTGAGCATCGTGGCAGTGTTAAGCCATTGTGAACAGAGAGTGTCGTGTCCTTTGGTTGAATTAAAATAGATAAAAGATGGAGCGGCACTGCTCTCCCTGTCTGTGTGCCCTGTAAAATCCAGATCTCTTCAGAATTCTCTTCAAATGTTACCTTTTCTCTGAAACTCTGTCTGTCTTCTATCACCAGGGGTTCCATACACATTGTATTCATTTGAGCTATATCAGACAGCTATTATTTGGTCATTTTTAGCCCTCAGGACACTCAGTGTAACATGGTTCAATCTACTAGCAGATCTCTGGGCACATATCTCACTGCATTTAATCCCTTGTTTATAAATAAGTCTGTCTCCCACTTTGTTACTTCTGGAACATAGAAAACACATTGTATTCCTGATAGCCAGCACTATTACCTGGCATGTAGTAAATGCTTGATAAATGAGTATTGGATGAAGTGATGATTAAATATATATATATAGACTAATACTCAATGGTAGAAGTAATATGACATTTTATAATCATCAAAATTAGTTCAGTATTGAGACCATGAGCAAACGTGCAGTAATATACTTGTAGTATAACAACAGGATTAAAACATAAGATGGTTTATGCAACAAAGTTTGAAAAAAGCATGAAATGTTAAGATAAGTGATGAGATTATGAAAATTTTATAATTGAGAAATTATGTTCTTTTTACTTAATATTTTTAAAAGAAATGAATTTTTAAGTTTTGGTTAAATACACATGGGGTTTCCCTGGGAGCTCAGATGGTAAAGAATCTGCCTGCAATGTGGGAGATCTGGGTTTGATCCCTGGGTTGGGAGGATCTCCTGTAGAAGCGAATGGCAGCCCACTCCAGTATTCTTCTCTGGAGAATTCCATGGACAGAGGAGCCTGTCAGGCTGTATAGTCCATGGGATCACAAAGAGTCGGACATGACACTTTCATTTTTAAATACAGGGTAGGCATGTGTCATACCATTTGCTTACTGTTGAGGGCCTAGAATGTTATGTCTTTACATCTCCTTACATTTTCATCATGCTGGTGTGTTATAGATGATCCTCAACTGTTTGTTAAACAAATGGAAAATTTAAGTGCCCAAAGGTTTAGGTAAGGGAAAAATAGCTAGAAAGTATTTGTTAAAGGGTTCCAGTGAATCAAAGCTAGACTTGCTTCAGTTGCATTTAGAAGAAGCACTGATGCAACAATTAAAAATGGGTCCAGAGCTGTTGGAGGTCCAACTCCTTCAGATCCCTGACCTATGTCCTAAAGGTGGTGATGAGGTCAAGCTTCCTGAGAGAGTTTAACTGAACTACAGGAGGGATCTACCAGAGAAAAGATAGCAAGTTCTTATTAGTTTTCCTTTTATCCTTTTCTCCTTTTGTGCAGGGGTTATAACTATCAAAGGGGGAAAAAGCAGGTGTGCCCATGCCTGGAATTTTCATCGCTTTCAGTGCTGTCGGTGTAAGTTTTCACTGAAGCCCAGGGAGGCTGGCAAGTCACACTCCTGAGCCGTGGTTGTGAGCCTTTTCTCTCGTAAGCAGGACCTTGTAGCACTTGGGTCTGAGCACAGGCTATGGTTCTAGGAAACACCATTTCTTCTTATTTTTCTTTCCTTTCTTGCATTTTACTTATTTTTCTATCCTACTTTTCTCCTCTGTGAACCATGCAGGAATTCATATGCAGTGAACTGAAGGAGAAACTATACTAAAAGGGGAAATGGTTAAGCCAAGAGCTCCTATTCTGGTTTGGAGTTTATTGCTTGTTTGCCTTTGGACAGTGGCCTTTGTGGGGACACAAACTAGAGAGATTGTTAAAGCTCATGGGTCCCAATGTGATGCTTTGACCTAATTAGTTTATTTTCACTGCTGTGTAAAAAGATCTTAGAGAAAAAAATAGACCTTTCCAAGGTGTGAGCTATTACCCTGAAATAGCATTTCCCACCTGCGTTCATCTGCGATTATTGTCCATTAGTAGATGTCAGAGGACACATTGTCTTCTACTTAAGACTCACAGGAGTGGCAGAATTTAAGAAAAAAGAAATAAGATGTATTTGCATCACAGGAAACTATTGACATCAAATCTGTAGGAAGAAAACATGAATAATGTAGTGAATATTAAAATTCATATATATAGACAATAAATTTTAGACTGTCTACCTTCCTGTTCCTTATAGTTTGCAATGTTTTCAAAAGCTTGTGTTTCTTAAACTTTGAAAGTAACTGGATGTACAGGAAGGACATCATCTCATTTTTATAGAAAATAGTATAAAGCACAAGGTAATGATGGTTGTCACAAATGGAGAACCTTGGTAAAAAATGAGTTGTGCACTCATACAATTTTGAACCAATCTAACCTTAGACTGAACATTAGTAACGATAATAATATTAATAACAACAGAATTCAGGAGAAATATAAATAATTAAATTGAACTATAGTTCCTTATGAAATATATAACACTTGTATATACAGTATGGCTGGCCTCAATGGAATCCATTATTTCTACCCTTTCCCATTTTTCCCTTTCTCAGTGAAGTGTGTTGGTTCCATATTTGGGCAACGGAAGTGTTTTCTCAGCTTTCTGTAGCAGACTTTGCTGCCCCATGAAGGTGCTGTGTGCTATATTAAGGAGAATTAAGATCCAGAATTTAGATCCGCAGCCATATGATATTTGGTCTAACCAGATGGAAATGTTCGGAAATTGGACTTAGAGTATGAGGGCTGAAATGTTGATCATAATAATTTAAAATATGACTATAGACTTGAGAAGTACAGAGCTTAAAAGGAAAAGAGACAAACAGTAAAAGAGGGAAGACCATCAGATTTTATTATACTTCTGGGATGGATAAACTATTGTTGTTATATATAAAAAGATTACATTATCTCCAGTCAAAATTGGCTGTCATCACTGTTGACAGCTTAAGGGGAATACAAAAAAACAAATAGAGAGGAAACCCAGGGTAGAGTAGACAAATATTCTCATGGTAGATATTAATATGTACAGTGACTCAGAAATGAAGGGTAGTCTATAAATAAAATAATGATATGTAGTTTAGTTAGGAAGTATAGAGTAGGAGAGAAATAAAATAATTAGGTGGATTATGTTAATACAATAATTAGAATGCAATATTTGATTAATAAGAGTTGTCCTATGAGTCATTTATAGACTTGTAGCAGAAAGAAATCTCAGTGTATAAGCTCAGGTGTTCAAGTATGCAAGAAACAGTTTTCTATATTTTTCTCTAGCTGAACTTAATTTGTATTCTGGGCCCCAGTTCCATCAAGTGGCAGAAACTCAATCTCAATCAGCTTTCACCGACTCTCCTCCAGGACTGTGTCTACAAATTGCCAGGTGGGGGGCCATCTGGCCCTCCGTGTCATCAGCTATCCCTGCTGGCACCCGCTGAGACGTCCTTCTTTCAGTCTGGCCTGTGGTCACTGGTCCTTGCAGGTTGCCACTGCAGCCTCCTTGTCCTCATTCCAAGGACACATTCAGTCTGCTGGCTCTCTGTGCATTTTTCACTGGAGAAATTTTGCTTCTCCTGTTCTGCCCTACGCTAAGGACAACTCTGTGAGCTGCTCTTAGCCTACATGCCTACTCAAGTCTTGCTTTTAGAGAGTCCTGATTCATTTGAAGTTTTTGTCATTATTCTCCCAACAGTGGGTTTATTCAGTGGACACTGATAAAGCAAACATCCTTTCTCAGCGGTGTCTCAGTGATATCTAGACTCTTCTTTTTTGCCTCTCACTTTCTTTTTCTTCCTAGCCTATGGCATTTTGCCGTGGAGAGGGAGCTAACGTAGGAGGAACAGCTTTTATCTACACATTCTCATTCTTCCAAATTGTTAGGATTTTGAAACTCAAAATCCTATGGTTATGTTTTATCTAATTTTATTTCTAGCATGTTGGTCACTAACTGATACAATGAAAATGAAATATTCTAACTACCTGAGTTAGGGGAAGGAGCATAAGATAAAAAAAATAAGCACCAAAAAGAAAAGTCACGTTGGTAATATGATAATATTCTTACCTTCTAGAGCTAATTTTCAAGTAATCAGATAAAATTAAATAAACCTGTATTATGTATTTACATGTATGCTACTGAACAGTATAGTAATTTGTTTCACCTGTTTCTATTCAGATACTGAACAATACAGAGAATATGTTTCTAGATTTGAAACTATTTGTTTTTTGTACTAACCACTGGAAACAAACTGAAGCCATCACATTAGACTGCAGGTCTGTGTTGTCAGATTCTCAATGGCTAACAAATGTGATCCAGCTTTATCCAGTAATAAAGTTTGGAGTGCCTTTAGGGATACATACCTCTTAGATAATATTTCCTAAAAATCACTTCTCTGACTTGATGAATTAGAATTTGAAGAGTAAGGATTATGGATTCTGCTTCATAGTAAAAGTCTGGAAGATTTGACTTTTAATGATTATAAAAGGTAAGGTATTTATTTTGGAAGTCAGATGAGCAGCTTGGCAACTTATTATGAAGCTGAAGGGACTTGAGGACCAGTCCACCTCCAATCAAAAGTGTCCACAGGCAACCTCATTTTCTCCAGGAACAATTTAGGATTTGTGGCAGCAAAGGTCAAGTGCTTAATTTAGTACCCACAATCTTATAGATGTAAGTAATAAGTAAAAAATTCAATCTAGATGTTATCATGAGTCAGTCATAGTGATGAAACAATTTCCTTATGCTCTCATGGAACATCTTATGCTCATTGTTTGTACTCTGGATGTATCCACTTGATAAAAATGTGTTCAATTTCAGCAGTTCAGTGTACGAATATTTGCAATCCCAGACTGCAGCACGCCAGGCTTCCCTGTTTATCACCAACTCAGGAACTTGCTCAGCCTCCTGTCCATCGAGTTGGTGATGCCATCCAACCATCTCATCCTCTGTCTTCCTCTTCTTCTGTCTTCAATCTTCAAACCCTAGCATTAGGGTCTTTTCCAATGAGTCAGTTCTTCACATCAGGTAGCCAAAGTATTGGAGCTTCAGCTTCAGCATCAGTGCTTCCAATGATATTCAGGACTGCTTTCTTTTAGAACTGACTGGTTTAATCTTTGTCTAAGGGACTCTCAAGAGTCTTCTCCAGCACCACAGTGTAAAAGCATTAATTCTTTGGCACTCAACTTTCCTTTAGGTCCAACTCTCACATCCACACATGACTACTTGATAAACCATACCTTTGACTATATGGACCTTTGCCAGTAAAGTAATGTCTCTGCTTTTTAATATGTTGTCTAGGTTTGTCATAGCTTTTCTTCCAAAGAGCAAGTGCCTTTTAATTTTACGGCTGCTGTCACCATCTGCAGTGATTTTGGAGCCCCCCAAAATAAAGTCTGTCACTCTTTCCATTGTTTCCCCATCTATTTGCCATGAAGTGATGGGACCAGATGCCATGATCATTGTTTTTTGAATGTTGAGCTTTAAGCTAGTTTTTTCACTTTCCTCTTTCACTTTCATCAAGAAGCTCTTTAGTTCTTCATCGGTTTCTTCTGTAAGAGTAGTGTCATTTGAATATCTGAGGTTATTGATTTTCTCCCAGCAATCTTGATCCCAGCCTGTGCATCATCCAGCCTGGCATTTTATATACTGTTGAGTTCAATTCAGTTCAGTCACTCAGTAATGTCCAACTCTTTGCGACCCCGTGGACTGCAGCATGCCAGGCTTTCCTGTCCATCGCCAACTCCCGAAGCTTGTTCTAACGCATGTCTATGAAGTCAGTGATGCCATCCAACCATCTCATCCTCTCTTGACCCCTTCTGTTCCTGCCTTTAATCTTTCCCAGCATCAAAGTCTTTTCCAATGAGTCAGTTCTTTGCATCATGTGGCCAAAGTTCCAGCTTCTGCATCAGTCCTTCTAATGATATACTCTGCATATAAGTTAAATAAACAGGGTGACAATATAGTCTTTTTTTTGTTTGTTTTCATCTTTACTGAAATGACTTTGGAAATAACATACATTTCCATCACACCAACACTACAGTTTTCAGAGTCACTGTAAGATACACAGAATTATATCCATAATTAATATGAATGCCAACATTTCAAACAGTAATTTCTGTTACATGGCAAACAAAATCAAGAAAGCAACCATCAAACAAAAGAGACCCATAGCTTCCGACAAGGCAAATCCCAGGATAGCATATGAGAACAGCTGCTGCTTCAGTGAAGGGTTTCTGGTGTAACCAGTGATGAGACTGCCAAAGACTGTTCCAGTACCAGCACCAGAATCAGCCACTCCTACTGTGGCAGCACCTGCACTGATAAATTTGGCTGCAGTATTAATGTCTCTGTTGACCGCAGTGGTCTGAAACTCCCTTTGGATTAACTGAGACACACCATTCTGGGTGCCATTAAATACCATAGAGCCCACTCCAGTCCTAGTCTCTGGTTGAGATAACACTGATGCAGAAATTGGTCTGTGTGCAACTCTAGATCCAGCTCTGATCAGAGCTGGGGTGCAGGCAAGCTTGGTGCAGGCGAACATCTTGCACTCTTCAGGGCAGCGCAGCTGGAGGACTTGGGTGGCAGGAGACACGGGCTCCTCTCCCGCTTCCTTTCTTCCAGGGAGGTGGTGGCAGCCGCGGCAGCAGAGGTTGAAGGAATGGGGCTAGGGTGACAATACAGTCTTGATGTACTTCTTTCCCAATTTGGAGCCAGTTCATTGTTCCATGTCTGGTTCTAACTGTTGCTTCTTAACCTGCATACAGATTTCTCAGGAGGCAAGTAAGGTGGTCTGGTCTTCCCATCTCTTGAAGAATTTTCCACAGTTTGTTGTGATCCACACTGTCAAAGGCTTTTGCATAGTCAATGAAGAAGAAGTAGATATTTTTATGGAATTCTCTTATTTTTCCTATGATCCAACAGATGATGGCAGTTTGATATCTGGCTTCTGTGCCTTTTCTAAATCCACCTTGAACATCTGGAATTTCATGGTTCATGTACTATTGAAGCCTAGCTTGGAGAATTTGAGCATTACTTTGCTAGAGTGTGAGATGAGTGCAACTGTGTGACAGTTTGAACATTCTTTGGCATTGCCTTTCTTTGGGATTGTAGTGAAAACTGACCTTTTTCAGTCCTGTGGCCACTTCTGAGTTTTCCAAATTTGCTGGCATATTAAGTACAGCACTTTAACAGGATCATCTTTTAGAATTTGAAGTAACTTAGCTGAAATTCCATTACCTCCAATAGCTTTGTTCTTAGTGATGCTTCCTAAGGTCCATTTGATTTCGCACTCCAGGATGTCTGGCTCCAGATGAATGATTACACCATCCTGGTTATCTGGGTCATGAAAATCTTTTTTGTATAGTTTTTCTGTGTATTCCTGCCACCTCTTCTTAGTATCTTCTGCTTCTGTTAGGTCAATACCATTTCTGTCCTTCATTGTGCCCATCTTTGCATGAAATGTTCCCTTGATATCTCTAATTTTCTTGAAGAAGTCTCTAATCTTTCCCATTCTATTGTTTTCCTCTATTTCTTTGTACTCATCACTTAGGAAGGCTTTCTTAACTCTCTTTGCTATTCTTTGGAACTCTGCATCCAAATGGGTATATCTTTCCTTTTCTCTTTTGCCTTTTGCTTCTCTTCTTTTCTCAGCTATTTATAAGGCCTCCTCAGACAACCATTTTACCTTTTTGCATTTCTTCTTAGGGATAGTTTTGATCATGGCCTCCTGTACAGTGTATGAACTTCTGTCCATAGTTCTTCAGGCACTCTATCAGGTCTAATTCCTTAAATGTATTTATCACTTCCTCTGTATAATCGGAAGGAATTTGATTTAGGTCATACCTGAATGGTTAGTGGTTTTCTCTTCTTTCTTCAATTTAAATATGAATTTTGCAAGAAGGAGTTCATGATATAGGCCACAGCCACCTCTGATATTATTTTTGCTGACTGTATAGAGCTTCTCCATCTTCAGCTACAAAGAATATAATCAGTTTGATTTCAGTATTGACCATCTGCTGATGTCCATGTGAGCGCCACCTATTGTATTGTTGCAAGAGGATGTTTGCTTTGACCAGTGTGTTCTCTTGGCAAAATTCTGTTAGCCTTTGCTCTGCTTCATTTTGTACTCCAAGGCCAAACTTCCCTGTTACTCTAGATATCTCTTGACCTCCTACTGTTACATTCCAGTCCCTTTTGATGAAAAGGATATCTTTTTTTGTTGTTAGTTCTAGAAATTCTTTTAGGTTTTCATAGAACTGTTCAACTTCAGCTTCTTAGCTTTAGTGACTGGGGCCCACACTTGGATTATCATATTGAATGGTTGGCCTTGGAAATGAACAGAGATCATTTTGTTGTATATGAGATTGTACCCAAGTAATGCATTTCAGACTCTTTTGTTGACTATGAGGGCTCAGTTTCTTCTAAGGATTCTGGCCCACAGTAATAGAGATAATGGTCATCTGAATTAAATTCACCCATTCTGGTCCATTTTAGTTCACTGATTCCTAAAATGTGGATATTTACTCTTGCCATCTCCTCTTTGACCACTTCCAATTTACCTTGATTCATGGACCTAACATTCCAAGTTCCTGTGCAATATTGTTCTTTACAGCATCAGACTTTACTTCCATCACCAGTCACATCCACAACTGGGCATTATTTTTGATTTGTTCGGCTTTAAATAAAATCTTTCATATAGATCAATTCAAATAATGTTTGTCAAATATAAAGACATTAACACAAGGTATAATATTTACATAATATAGGTAGATAAGGGAGGAAGGCAAGAAATAAAAGACAGGAGAAGGAAGAAAGGAAGTCATGGAGGAAGAAAGAAAGTAGGAAGGAAAGGAAAGAAGGGGTGTGGATGAATGTAGATGAATATTTGGACCTTTAGAGAATAATTTAATAGGTACTAAGAGCAGTTTGTTTTTATCATGGCCACTTCATGATCAAAATAGTAATAAAACCTTGTAAGATGCATTTTAAGAATTACCTAAGTCCAATTATGGAGAAGGCAATGGCAACCCACTCCAGTACTCTTGCCTGCAAAATCCCATGGATGGGGGAGCCTGGTGGGCTGCAGTCCATGGGGTCGTGAAGTCAGACACGACTGAGAAACTTCCCTTTCACTTTTCACTTTCATGCATTGGAGAAGGAAATGGCAACCCACTCCAGTGTTCTTGCCTGGAAAATCCCAGGGACAGAGGAGCTTGGTGGGCTGCTGTCTGTAGGATCACACAGAGTCGGACACGACTGATGTGACTTAGCAGCAGTAGCAGCAGCAAGTCCAACTGAATCTAAAATACCTTGAAATCAAAAGTCCTACATTAAAAAATACATTTTGAGACTAAGAAGTGATCTTATAGGACATCTCTCTATCTGCCTTGAGATATGTATCATTAAAAAGCAGATTTTATTGTGTACATGTAACCTGACATAAATTTTTTATTCATTTTCAGTTTATTTATATACAGTTACTGAAATTATAAACTGTATTATATTAAGGAGATTTTCCCCCATAATATTCATGCAGTATTCAATTTACAGATATTTATTAACCTTCTTATTCAGGTCAGAACCTTGATCTGAAATTTAAATCTTGTTCAGGGTGTCTGGGTTTTGGTTCAAGAAGGGCAATGGTGGAATAGCCATGCCTGATGCTGCTTTGTTCTGTATATGAACTGTTGGTCTGAGAGAATCAAGTCTCCACTTAATTAAGAAAGCAAACACACACACACACACACACACACAAAAAAGAAAAAGAAAAAAAAAAGAAAGCAAACACAATGTTTTGAAAAACAGTGAACTTTGAATTGCCTTTTAGGAGAAATTAGGGTGTACTGTTCTTCAAATATATGTTGTAGGTACCATATTTAAGGAAATAACTGAAATAGATTTTTCTCAGAATCTAGAGTCAACCAGTTACAATAGGATTTAAATTGGTTTTGAGTCAGAGGATCTTCGGATAGTGTTTTATTTTGAAATATGTAATCAAAATAGTAGTTTTCAGAAGAATAATTGAGTTCCAAACTTAGCTGCATCTTCGCTCTATAAAAGTAGATACATTAATGTGAATTCTGAGAAATACTTGATTTGCCATCCTTCAGCATCAGTTCAATAATCATTTACACATCATTACCAGGTAAATACTAAATATTAATTGAATCCCTGTTCTGGGTTGGTCAGCATGGTAGACCTGGGTATAAAATTAATGACAGGGTCTCCTCTTCAGAATTTATAATCTTGGTTTATACATGCATCTGTGTTTCCCACAAGCTCTCTCCTGAAATTATACCATAAAAATTTACCTTCCTCATTGATTCACCAGGTATTTCCTACATACTGATTTTTAGGGAAAACATAAACCTTCTCATGAAATTTGAATGTACTTAGTTCCTTCATAGCCTCTTCTGTGTCCTGTCTTGCTTGCTACCATGCCAAGAAGGAATGTGTGTGTGATGTCAGGGTGTTTTGTTTCCCTCTTGGAATCTCTACTGAATCCAGAAGTTAGAATGGCACAAATAAGATTCATAATTCAAACCCTTCTAAATATAATCCAGTCTTTGAAGGTTCAGAAAGCATAGGGATTGCATAGTGATGCCTTCATCATTATGAAACATTATTTTTAAATCTCCTGTAGATGTATTGAGTGTTGGATAGTGAGGAATTCCATGATATGTCATCAGAATAAATCATACCAAATTATAATTGAATTCTAGGATTCCTGAAATCCTATTTACTTTCAATATAGAATTATGTTCACTGAGTATAGAAAAAGAAATTCTTAAGCTAGTTCTGTGATTTGGTCATTCCTCCTTAAAAAATTGTTAAAAACAAAGATTATACTTTGTACTCATGTTCTAAGGAAGGAAGAATAACAGGAATACAATATAATTTAATCTTTGACTTTTAGATGAGGCTCTTTACAAAATTAAAACAGATGGCTACTGATTTCAGACGAAAGATGGTGAACAATTTTCTGAAATGCAAGAATTTATTTTATTCATCCAGGTAGAAAACAAGGTTTTCTTTAGTTACTTGTAGGTTTCTGAATTCACTTTTCTATACAGAAACCGAGGGAATAAAAACAGGTAACAAAATACTAACAAAATATTTTGAAAGGAGAGTAGTTAGCCTAAAATGTGGACTTAGCATTTCTACCTCTCGTTTATTTTCATTCATATTTTTCCCGGAGAGGGGCACTTCCAGAGTTTTCTGTATAACCAGATCCCTACCTGACTTCTGACACACTGAATTGTACTCATATAAGCCTCCTCCTGAAATAAGTGCAGAAATATTTGTTGAATCTCAGAGTTTCTGTGATCCCAGTGAGCTTTAATATATTTCTAGGTTACATCTTTTTGAGATTGTTCTCTAAAGATATGTCTCATTATTCTGTCTTTGCAAAAAAAAAAAAAAAGAAAGAAAGAAATATCTTAGTGAAGGACAGATTTTCAATTAGCAGGTAACCAAAAGTGCTCAAAGTTTGAGGGTATCCTTTTCCTGTGACTATAGTAATCCTTCAGTTCAGTGAAAAGTATTGATTCATCTTCCAGTACTCACACTGATGTCTGCATGGAAATAAAATAATACAAGAGCACTTCACATTATACTACAGCTAGTGATTTCATGGAAGACAAGGTACATCACACCATTTGCCTAGTTTTGGAAAGGCAGAATTAGTTCATGAGGGAAAGGATAATTTTATAGATATTTTGAAATTAAACAATGTTCAATAGTACCTGAGCAACCTGCATGTGAATCCTTGAGTCTTTTATTTGAAATTGTGTGAAATTATGTCCAAGCTATGTAATTTTTCTGTTATACAGATTACTCACCTATTTTAATAAAATATGCCTAAAACCTGTTAGAATGAAATTAGTGTGAAATTTAACATTATGATTAACATCAAAGACATGTATGTGGAACATGGTAAAAACAATACATATTTCTTTTATTTGTTGCACAACAAGTGGGCACATCCTATTCACTTTGTTCTTCAGGAAATTGCTCTTTGGTTTTGAGGCTTGTTCATCAAAGTAGGGGTTGACTTTTAATTCTGTGAACGAATGGCAGGATGGGCTTTGTTTACTTTTACTTTATGTAGAGTGAACATGAACTCTATAATGGTCTGTAAAACAATAAATTACTTGTAAAAATAAATGGGTATCTAACAGGAAACCTAGAGAAAATGGAACAGAAAAATTGTCTTTTATATAACATGTAATTATCCTGCCAGGGGTCTTCAACCTCCAGGCTGCAGACCAGTACCTCCATTCCTAATAGCAATGGCATTAGATTAGAAATAAAGTGCACAACAAATGTTATGTACTTGAATTATCCCGAAACCTACCCTCAACCCCCAGTCTATGGAAAAATTGTCTTCCATGAAATCGTCCCTGGTGCAAAATAAGCTGGGGACCTAGATGATTTTCCTACACCTAGTTGGAAAATGAAATGTCTCCATCTTTGACTGCAACCTGTTATCTTAGACAACAACTAATTGCTGAGTGAGCTTAGTGAGTTTAACAAATGACTACAGAACTAAAATCAACTAGGGAAATGTCATGGTGCTTCAAGGAATAAGCTTATCAGAAAATAATATATGTGCTCAAAAGTTATGGTTACCACACTCTGTCCATGGCTATAAATTTCTTTTTGGCTATTGATGTGAATTTGTGTAAACTGCCAGCAAGTTGGGGCTTCCCCGGTTGCTTATGGTAAAGATCCACCTGCCAGGAGACTTGGGTTCGAACCTTGGGTCAGGAAGATACCCTGGAGAAGGAAATGGCAACCCAGCCCAGTATTCTTGCTAGGAAATGCCATGGACAGAGGAGCCTGGTGGGGGTTCATGGTCACAAAGAGTTGCGCATGACTTAGCAACTAAGCATGCACACACGCACCAGCAGGTTGGCAGGCAGATGATATCCAAGCAAGTTCTTCCTATTTTCCACTTCTTATCTTTTCCCTTTGGTTAACTGAATGGGAAACCCATTTAGAATCAAGGACAAGGCCCACTTCTGGTAAAAAGTACCACAGACCTTGACATGTACTTTCTTCTGATCCAAATAGAGACTGCATACCACAGCTCTTCTCCTGATTCCACAGAGGAAGTTCAGAAGTTCCAGTGTCAAGGGACACTGCCTATCAACAAAGAGACTCTTCCATACACTGTGCTATGTGGAGCCCGCATTAGGACTAAAAGAATTGAAGGAAGGGAGATCTCAGGCTTGCAGTCCATGAGTTTAATGCAGCCAGCATTTACACTGTGTACCTCCAGCATGGTCATGGTTAATAACACTGAATGTGAATGCCTGTAGGCCAGTGTGCTCTTCCTAGTCAACTACAGTCCCTTCTGAAACCTGTTATCTTAAATTTGTGGAATTGTTTTTGCAACTCTTGATACAGAACCAAGAGTACAAACTCAACTCCTTCTTTTATTGCATTAAATAATTAAAACTTTCTTTAATTGAGAAGGAAAGTAATAAGTTTCCTTATTACATTACAGAATATAAAATACCAAATGCTATGCAAAAAAAAGTGGGAATCTAAAAGTCAGTAGCATGAAAGAAGAAAATAGCAAATCCATTTTGAAGCAACATGTAATTAACCTATTGAACATCATGGTTTATATATTTGGAAAGGAATTAATTGCTGGGCATTCTTAACATGACACACATCGAGTAATTTTTATAGAGATTTATCTAAGAAGTCGCAGAACATTTTTAAGAACATAAAATGGCTTTGTGACTGGTTCCAGCAGCAGACTGTACTTAGCCAGCAGATCCTCTGTACTGTGCTGGCTGGTGTGGTTGGCCATGCTTGTCCTTCATTTCCACCTTTTGTGTTAAAACAGACAGGAACAAACCATCTTAAGCTATGTGAATTTTTAAAGACAAAGTAAAAGAAGTAATTTAAGGTCCAGAAATGTTTTCATGATTATTAACCGGTTGCCATGATTTTGTTCTGAGAAAGGAGTGTGTACAAGAGTGTGTATGCAGAGATGTGCGTGCTTGTGTGTTTATGTGACTCACTCTATCATATCCAAGTTTTTCTGGGCTAGTAGCTCTTAGTCATGAAGCACTGGAACTGTGTTAGGTCTGACAGACAACCTCAGGTGTGTAGCCCCAGAGCAGCAGCTCCTGTGCTTGCTTTTAACTGCTAATCAGGGTAAGATGTGCTGCTGAAATTGCATTTTTGACGCTTGCTTTCCCACTATCTCCCTCAAGGCAATGTTACTGTGACAGACCAAAGAGTAAGGGAGAAGAAATTCTGGCTTTGAAAGATTGATAGCATTTTCCTCCCCTTTCAGGTCCTAAGCACTCAGAAAAACTTGTATATCTCACTGGTTAACGATTTCCAAATGAGGTTAAAAAAAAAAAAAAGAAAAAGAGAGTTTTCCTATGGAAGAAAGGGATATGAGTAAGATTAGAGTCATAACCTCTTTTCCTGGAGAAACTGGCTTTGCATCACTTGTCTCCTATCCCTTCTCACTGCCTATAAACTCTACCTGACACCTGCCCATGGGCAGTTTTTCCCCAGCTCACCTCGCCAATAAGGGCCAAAGTCTTCTTGTTGAATTGTGATATTCCTTATTCTCAGTGGGCTTCCCCAGTGGCTCTGCTGGTAAAGAATCCACCTGCAGTGAGAGAGATCGAACCCTGGGTTCGATCCCTGGGTTGGGAAAATCCTCTGGATAAAGGAACCACTATCCACTCCAGTAATCCAATATTATTCTCAGTACTTACAAAGACTCACTGTATCTTTCCTCCATTACAAAGCTTTTTAAAAACATCCCATTGTCTACCAATTGAGGCACACTTATTTCCGTGGCATCTGGTGTCCAATGTGATGTTGGAGCCCACTTTCCAACTTCATCTTTTGTTGCTTCTTTTCATAGACTGTATCCTTCAGCTTTTCTCAGATAGATTGCTTTGGTATTCTTGTAGGAGTGTTTTGTTGTGGAGCACTAAAGAGCCTTTAACCTCCTTGGGCTTTTAACCTCCTTGGGCTTCCCTGGTAGCTCAGCTGGTAAAGAATCTGCCTGCAATGCAGGAGACCCTGGTTCGACTCCTGGGTTGGGAAGATGCCCTGGAGAAGTTATAGGCTACCCACTCCAGTATTCATGGGCTTCACTGGTGTCTCAGAGGGTAAAGAATCCACCTGCAATGAGGGAGACCTGGGTTCAATCACTGGGTTGGAAAGATCCTTTGAAGGAGGGCATGGCAACCCACGCCAGTATTCTTGCCCAGGGAATCCCCACGGACAGAAGAGTATATACATACATAAATATGTATGTATACACCTGCTTAGCTTTAGTACGTTAACACCAACATCACCTCTCAAGTCATAGTGACAAACAAAAATGCCTCACCTACTTCTGAACCTTCAGTAAGAGAGCTTTACTATCCTTCAAGATGAGATATGCTCTTGAACTTCACTTGCCTTCATTCCTTATTCATGCTGTTTCCTTGGTTTGAAATGTCTTCATAGCTAACTCATGATGCCTTAATGAAATCACCTCAATTCTTAGTTCAAAGATATTTCACCTTCCTTTTGAATTCCCAAGGCAATTCATATTCATTGAATGCCTACACATGCCAGGCAGTCTTGCTACTTGCTTTATATGCATTATTTCCCCTTAACTTTGTCCTTCCTGGTTCACAGTGAGTGATATTGAAACTTACTTCACAAAGGCCATCCCTCCTACCTCTTCCATCTTCTTCTCACCAGAGGGCAAGTTACAGCTTAAATCTAAGCTCTCTAATCTTATTAGACATCTAACATGCAGCAGTTGCTATCCTAGTATGAAACACCATTTACTAATTTTCATAAAGGCAATATATTGACTTAGTTCTTGCCTAGACTTGCCATTTTCATATCTTACCCTCTGTAAGGATCCCAGCAGAGTACACTGGGATCTCAAAACAGTCTCATAAAAATGCTTGCTATAAAAATCTGGACTCTCAAAAAATGGCTAATGAATTCCAATTTCCAGTGCTTGTTTTATAACCCAGGGAAGTTCAAAAGAGTAAAGTCCAGGATATCTGATCATTGGTCTGGAATGGGGAAGATTGGGTGAGAACAGGTGAAAAAATTAAAACTGAAGAAACATAATAAAGTTAGCTTTAACTTTTCAAACAAATACATAATAATGATGTGATACTCTAAAGCCAATATAAAATTCCAGGAAAAATTTGATATTTTGAGGATGTTAATGGGTAACAATTCAGAGCACATTAAGAGGGGCGACTGCACAATTTCCATTACCATCAATGAAACTAATATGGTAAAATTCACATATATTGCCGTGGAAGCATGACCTCAACTGTCACTGGACATGTTACTTTTTGTGGTGTGTGATTTTCTCCTCTAATTTGAGGCAATTTAATTTTCTGCCCACTTCACAGAGAAATGTCAGGCTGAATGACTGGAGCATTGATGTTGAACATCTTTCTTCACACATATTTACAGTAAAACTGATTCTATTATCCTTGATAACACTAAATAAAAAGCAAAAGACACAGTATTCTTTAATATATACTCACCTTTGAAAATCAGAATTTGGACACACATTTTAGGCATACTTGGAAAATATCTTAGTAGGAATTTGGAAATTTAAAAACAGTGTTTTTTGTGAACAAAGAAGAAAATTCATTATTGAAGAACAATACAACAATTTATTAATTGTCTTACTGTAAAGTTTTAGGATGAATGATATATTGGAAAAGTTTCAATACTTTGATTCTATGTTCACTTTAAATTTTTTCATAAATCAAATATGAAATAGTGGTTAAAAGGATAGTCTCTGAAACCAAACTGTTCACAGACTGATTCTACTGATAATCAGCTCTGTAATCTTAGGTGAATTATGTAACATTTCTGGGCCTCAGTTTCCTTACTGATTAACTGAAAGTATTAGAATTCCTACCTCTTAAGATCATGAAGTTAAAACGAATTAATACCTTTAAGCATTTGGCTACTGGGGATGTCCAGTTAATGTTCATTATCGATATTATCATAAATACGATACATATTGTATTGGAAGAAACATAACTCATATTTGTTTTATCTTTATGCTCTTTCAAAATATATTTGATGTGATTATTCTATTTTACTCTATATTAGGGAAAAGGATATCGATGTAAACATGCTATATGAATAATGATTTTAGAGGACTCTTAATTCCTAAATGTCAGTGAATAATAAAGAATGGGACTTATTGACTAATCTAAATACTATTTTTTACCTCTCTCTGCCTCTCTTAATCCAACATCATAGCCATTCAATCCAATTGCCTGATTATAGGGACCATTTCTTACTGGATTCTTCATTTTTATCATGTAACTCTGGCTTAGCACATAGTAGGCATTCAGTAAATATTAATCCAATTCTTTTCAAAATAAATATTCCACTTTATTTGTACCTTTATCCAACCATCCTTTATCATGGCCTGGGGCTTTTCTTCTTTAATCTTTTCCATCAGAGGAGACATTTGAGCTCCATCACCTCTTGATTCTTATATACTGCTCTTAGTACACCCTGGAGAAGGCACTGGCAACCTACTCCAATACTCTTGCCTGGAAAATCCCATGGACTGCAGCTGGAGGAGCCTGGTAGGCGGTAGTCCATGGGGTCACAAAGAGTCAGACAGGACCGAGTGACTTCACTTTCATGCACTGGAGAAGGAAATGGCAACCCACTCCAGTGTTTTTGCCTGGAGAATCCCAGGGACAGGGGAGCCGGTGGGCTGCCGTCTATGGGGTTGCACAGAGTCAAACATGACTAAAGCATCTTGACAGCAACAGCAGTACACCCTAATCTCCTTAACACTCACAACCATATTCAGTGCAACAGTATTTAGCCCTGTTTATTTAGTTTCATGGTAAATTTGACTCTTCAACTAGATCATATGCAATTTAAGAGCAGAGATGAATTTGATACTTTTTTCTGACATCTTATAGTTTCATTAGAGTGTAATTCTTCCAATCTTAAAAGAAGAGTTACAGTATTGCATTTGTATTTTTATGCTGCTGCTGCTGCAACTAAGTCGCTTCAATCGTGTCTGACTCTGTGTGACCCCATAGGTGGCAGCACAGCAGGTTCCGCCGTCCCTAGGATTCTCTAAGCAAGAACACTGGAGGGGGTGCCATTTCCTTCTCCAATGCATGAAAGTGAAAAGTGAAAGTGAAGTCGCTCAGTCATGTATGACTCTATGCAACTCCATAGACAGCAGCCCACCAGGCTCCTCCTTCCATGGGATTTTCCAGGCAAGAGTACTGGAATGGGGTGCCATTGCCTTCTCCAATATGTTTATAAATACACACAAATATATTATCATATGAAGTAGAGGAGTTAAGGAAAGATTCTAGCTTCTAACTTAGGGACAGTAAATGAATATGTATTTCCCTTTTACCCATGGCCAATGACAAGTTGGCCTTGTATGTATTCAACTTCTGCTACTATGGAGATGCAGGATAGCAAATAAAATGCTTTGAACTTTACTCTGAATCTAATACAGCTATTAATCAGTTATAGACACCCTTACCATTGAATTCATATAATTTCACATGCCATTCAAATGTGTTCTGCATCTCTCAAAATTTGATGTACCTAGTTCTAATTCTGTAAAGATTCAAATAAATTCAAAATTATAATGCAGTTAATCAAATAATGCAGTGTTTCACTATATAAAGTTTAAGCAAATGTTTTATAAGCAATAACTCTTAATTAATTAAGGTAGACACTATTTTATCCCCATAAATACAGTGAAGAAATTGAACTGCCCAGCAGACTCCGCTGTCCAGGGATTCTCTAAGCAAGAATACTGGAGTGGTTTGCCAAGCCTTCCTCCAGGGGTTCTTCCCAACCCAGGGACTGGACCCAGGTCTCCAGCATGGCAGGCAGACTTTACTGCCTGAGCCACCAGGGAGGCCCAAAACTGCAAGAGGTTAAATAATAGTCAAAATCACACAGTTTGGAAATAGGTGAACCAGAATTCAAACCTAGGAATTTTGGCCCCAGAGCCCACATTGTAACTATCTTGCAATATTGCTGGCAGACCCCATAGGTTGCCTACACAAAGCCTCTGTCTCCCAGATCCTTTCTGAGAGCCCTTCTGTGTGATCGTCACTTTCTTGGTCTCCCTGAAGGCAAGGATGGATTATGTAACCTAGTTCTGGCCAGCAGGATTAGAAGAAATGCCTTCTGGGTCTTGAATTTTCTACACTGGCAAAAAAATAAAAAGATGTGTTAAAAGAGGCCCAGTTTCTTCCCTAATTTTAGATATTGATGTGTGAGGATGTAATGCTTAGAGCTTCTGTAGCCATCTCACAACTGAAAAGAAGGTCAAGAGAATTACAGAGTCACTCTGGCTCTACATATTTAGGCTTATGTACTAACCCTGGACCTCCTTTCTTATGAATATCTTGTACTGTGAGAATAGTAATTCTTTTTTTTTTCTTGCTAAAGCTACTTTTTGTTGAATATTGTTACCTGCAGCTCAGATCTTCCTAGTGATAAAACTATAAATCACTATGATTTATTCCACTCTTAGATCTTGTCATAAAACATGACATTTTACTTCTAATCACCAAGATTAGTATTCCCTAGTATTCCCATATGAGTATTTATGAGCATCTTATGTTCTTTCAAGTTTTCATATGGGTGTGACTGTATTTGTAAGACTTTTTTTCCTTTATATACCAATTTTTTATTCTTGGCCAAACATGAAACAAATGCAAAAATTTTATTTTTTCCAGTTTACCTTTTACTAATTCTAAAATTAGATCACCACCTTGATTCATGAATTACTATCTTGAAAACATGTTTTAAATCCCACTGACAAATTTGACAAAGAAAACCTTAATTTTTAAACTGTGGATTCATTTGAATTATTTGACTTTTTTCATATCATATAATAGTAATAGCAAAATAAAAGTATAATTCAGTTTCATTTCCTTCTTTATATTTAAGTTGAACTTAAACTTGTGTTAGGTTAGCTTCTGACATATGAACTTCCCCAAGCCCCTCTCACCTAAACAATCACTCAGACATGAAAAATATCTTTCCTTCTGATTTAAAAATTTGGTTTTCAAAAGATACCACCCATGCATGTCCACTTTGCCCCACTGCCTTTCCCTGATCAGATTGAAAGTAAGAATTAATCACCATTTTAAAAGATTTTAGATTATCTGTAAAAGAAGGTAATATAGTCTGTTTGCTTTAATTTTTTTTGCTTGTTTTTAGAAAACATTGATTCACTAACAGTTAAACATTTTTGATATTTGAAAAGTACATCTTTACTTAAGGCTGAGTTTAATTTTATTGTGATAAGTTAGGGTGTGAAGACTTAGATTTATTAGCTTTAATTGAAGCAGATGCAAAATATTGTAAACCATTAAGAAAAAAAAAATCATTCCTTAGGGCGTATTTCAACTGAAAGAAAGAAAAAGAAAAGAGCTTAGAGAAGCCTGCAGTTTACTCTGTAATTCACCTATAGTGCCTGACAACTATGATGTCAGAGTACATAACACCACAGCTTGTTGGGCTTATTTCACATCTGCATCTGTAATGACAAAGTGCCATTTTCAGCCATTTGTGAATAAGATCATTGAGCAAGACTCAGGTTTAGATATACCACTGCAACCACTCTCTGTAATATGAAATTTTGAAAAAAACAAATCAGAATTCCTACAGTGGGCTGTCGTAATAGTGTCCTCTAAAGATTCCATTGCATGTATTACTTAAATACATGTGTTCAATTTAAGTGAAGAAACTACCATTCTCCACCTAAGTACATAACAGGAGTTCAATAAAAGTTGGCTGATTCGAATGCATGATCTGATGTTGATATACCAGAAGAGACAGAGGAAGCAAAATGTGCTGAGAGTGAGTATAAAATCACCTAAAGTCATAGGCTCAGGGTCATATTTGAGCTATAGGACATTTCCTTCATCTCATATTTTCATAAAGAGGTTAAGACTTTCCATCCACTGCCCAAGAGAGAAGATATTAAAGTGAAAGGTTTCTGATACCTCTCCCTACTTAGCCTTGCCTGGAGAGGCGATGGAGGGATTTACTTGTGGGTGAGACTGAGGACCTAACATGCGTTGGGCCATGCCCCCAAAATGGGTACAATTTCCTTTAACTAAAGGTAGAGAGCAGCCCTCTGTAATTCCCACTCTCGTTCTTACTCCTCTGCCTTCTCATTCCCTCTTTGCTTCTCTCTCTTGCCTTTTTCTCAAGCAGCGCATTTTCCCTCCCTCTTTGCTTCCTATTTACCTGTATCACAGACAGAACTTTTTCAGAGACCACTTGGTTTGAGGTAGGAGGCTGTTTTCTATTGTTGTATATAACGATAACAAAGCCAGTGCTGTATTAGATTGTCATGTGGCTCTCAGTGTCTGCTCACAGTTGTTTGGAATCTATAGGAGGAAACAGGTCAACTACTTGGCTTACATTAATGTTCAATAAATCACTAAATCCTAGGGAGCCTCATCTCTCAAGAAAAAAATATATTTAGACAAAGTCTGTGGACAGAATCGGAAATTTAAGTGACAGGCAGTTTTGTGTAAGATATCAATAAAAGTTTTTTTAGCTTATTTAGGTGTTTCTTACAAAAATTAAATAAAAATAATAAGTATCATTGATGATTATATTATTATAGGCCAAGTGCGGTACCATGTGTTATATATTTTTATATCGATTACCCCAATAACTTAAAAACTATAGATTGACAAATTCCTAATAGTAACTAATAATAACTAATACTAAATAATAATGACTGCATTATTATAATGTTTCTGTAGATTGGTAAAGTCCAAATGAATAACCTAAGATCTATATGAAACAGCTAAGCTCATGGCTAAGGTGATGTCATTTCCCCTTCCTATACCATTTCAGATTTTGCTGATCAATCACAACATAATCAATATGCACTGATACAGAGACATTGAATCCATTTGCTGTCTTCATGCTGTCATAATGCCAGATGGGTCTAAACTCTCGATTTCCTATGATTAGTTGCCACTTAGACTCCTAGAAATCTCAGTGGCTTAGAAGAATTTTCCAAATAGTAAGTCGCAGGCGAGGCCTGTGTGTACTGATGAATCAAGAGAATCATTTTCAGTACTCTCTCTGTTTTATGAACTGTTTAGATAATATATATATCTGAAATTATCTAAATTACAACAGATAGAACTTTGTACTCAGTTGTTTGACTCTTTGCACCTCATGGACTGTAGCCCACTAGGCTCCACTGTCCATGGGGTTCTCCACTGTCCAGGCCAGAATACTGGAGTGGGCTGACATGCCCTCCTCCAGGGGACCATCCCAACCCAGGGATTGATCCTGCATTGGCATGAAAGTTTTTTACCATTAGCACCACCTGGGAAGCCCTGGCATATGGTAAACACTCACAGATACTTTTCAAATACATGATTGACTAAAGATCCCAGTTGAAGGATGGAAACACAGACAGATTTCCTTTTGTGCCATAACTTTTTCTCCTTGTGTTTTTTAATTTATTTTCCTAGTAATTTAACTTTAGAATCTTTTATTTGAATGTATTTCCATCTCCACCCTTGTGAACTCATAGTCCAAGAGTCTTCCTTGTAACCCAAATAAATACCATCATTTCTTGTCCTCCAGATAACAGAGGTAAAAGGTTTAGGAAATAGTGTACTTAGTAAACAGGCTGCATCTTCTACTTGTTTCTTTTTCAATGCCTCCTTCCTTTTGCCTATCTCTGATAATAATTCTCATCCAAGAACTTAGTCTAGGCAGAAGAGAATGGTTTCCTTGTTCAAACTTAGGTGAGGAACATTCTTTTCCTAAGTGTGTCCTAGGCCACTAACTTCCTCTATAACTGAGTATAACATTACTATCTCTGTGTATACTTGAAGAGGAAAAGTTAAAATTTTACGTAAAACTCCTACTCCTTCTGCCTCTGTAACCCAACTTGCTCCTTGCAAAGTCTAGATCACCACGTAGGTCTCAGAACGGGAAAACTCACAATACTTGGAACTGGAGCTTAACTCACTCACTCTTGTCCTGCTCTTTGCAATCACTCTAGCCCCTGCAAACCCACAAACCTGCTTAATCATTCCTGTGTGTGTATAAAAAACTGTGTAACCTCTTTGTTTGGGGTACAGATCCTCGAGTATTAACTCCTCTGGGGCCACAGGCATAATAAACCTGAGTTCTCCAGCTCTCCGAGTGTGGTGCTTGGTTTCTCAAGAATACTGGTTTTGTTAGGGGAAGTACACTGATTGAAACCGCCCACCCTGGCCAGGCATCATAGTAATAATTTGCATGAGTTGTTTTATGACAGGAGGTCCTGGTAAGGAATATAGAACTAATAAGCCACCAACAACCGGAAGAGTTCGAGAAAGGTCAAAAGGAGACACCACATGTCTGACCACCTCCCAGAATCCTTCTCTCTGTCATCCATCTTGGCTGAACAAGGTGTGCACCACCAGGAAGGACTCTGAGTCAGAATAGTTGGCTGAAGACAACCTGGAAAGGAATCCCATCACCATAAAACCAGAGACTGCGAGCCGTGTGGCAGAGCAGTTCTCCTGGGTTCCCTTACCCTGCTGCTCTCCACCCAGGTACCCTTTCCCAATCAAATATCTTGCTTTGTCAGTGCATGTGTCTCCTTGGACAATTCATTTCCAAATGTTAGACAAGAGCCCAGTTTCGGGCCCTGGAAAAGGTCCCCCTTCCTGCAATAGTTTCTGCAGCACACTTAGTTGAGCTCTCCTTAGAAAATTTTATTAAATGAAAACTATAGACCAGGCACCCTTTAGGAGCTTTCAGAGGTGTTATGTAATTTAATTCCAACAACAATATTAGGGCTGTAAATTCTTATCACCATACTACAGTTTAGAAAAATGAAGTTGGACAAAAATAGGCAGTGTACCCACAGTCAGCTATCTAGTGATGGAACTTACATCCACTCACATCATCCTGACTCCAGCAATGATTCTTTTTCTACTTTCTTGCAAATATTTCTTTGTGTGTCCTGTAATTGCAAGTATCTCTTCTTTCATCATCAAGTGTCTCCTCTTTGATCGTTCCAATTTTATTCTCAGTCCCCAAAGACATCTTTAAGTTACTAAACAGCTTAAGAGAATTTGTTTCATCACCAGGACCTTTTTTTTTTTTTTAATTTTAACATTTTAAATTAGAATCTGGAATATAAACCACAGAAGCAGTTATCCATTTTGAATCCATGAAGGGAGGTAAGTTACCAAAAGAGCTAAAAACAGCCTGTGGAAGAATCAGAGGCATTTATATACTGATGCTGATGGTATTTTGCATGCTAACAAGACACTAGAAACAATCACCCTAATTTGAGGGTTCAGCCTGCCTTTGACCACTTTCTTTCATTCTAAACAAAAAGCAGCACAAAGAATAAAAAAATAAAAAAAGAGATTTAAGAGGCATGACAGTCTTCTTTACAAAGTCAACCAAGACAAATTCTTTTTCTTATAGACTATCGGAAAAAATTAATACCTTCCTGGAGAGTTGAGAGACGTTTGTTTTACTGCTTTGATACATGACTTGGGGGGTGGGCGGAAACGTTCTTCTCCATGCTTTATTGTGAAACCTAACATCTGACTTTTGTTCTTCTGACACCCAGCACTTCCCTTATTCCTGGATGCCAGAATGCTTGGAGACAATGTATTGCCCCAAGCCTCCTTGCTGGAGGTTATAGTGTCCTTAGCACCTTCTGCTCCAGGCACCCCTGTTTAAAGAACTCCAGCAGCTCCTACAAGGATTTGTACCAGTGACGGAATAGCAGCTAATTAGCGTTGGTGGTTTGTCAGATGCCACTGAGGTCACTCACTTCTGTCCTCTTTGTGGAAAATATTCACAAAAGCAGGTGCCTTTTTCACTACTGGCTCCTAGTGTAAATTCTAATTATGGTTTTTCTCACATTAAAATAATAATGACATTTCTTCCATCACTGCTGTTACCTTCAAGCTGCTGGATATTTCAGATATATAGCTACTGTGCCTTACCCTTTCCCACCCCTCCTGGTTCATTTTTAAGACACACAGATGCTTTCATCAATGCTCTCTTAAAACCTGCTTGACTCTTTCCTTATCATTCATGTTATTCTTTTCATCACATGTATGGTTCTAGGTGTTTCAGAAGGTTAGTAAATATTTGAGCTGCTGTTTGAAGTTATATAATTGACAGAGACTTTACTAACTGTCAGAGTTTTCCAAGAGATGCAGGATGCTTTTTCAAAGAAGACTATAAATATGTATGTAGATTAATGAAGATTGTGTTTTTTTGTAATATAGAATGCTATTTTGGGTTGTTTTTTTTTTAAGATTTTTGCCTTCATTTAATTCATCTTTTGTTTACCTTCCTGAAATCATAATCTTCCCACTCCAGTACTTGTAGTTTTCCGTTGCAAATCTAACAAATAGTGAGTATGCTTAGTAAATTCATGAGATTTTTAAATGTACTCAAGAAAGCTGGATCTTTACACACTTTGCTTTTTAAAAATAATAAAAAAGACGATTATTTTCATCCATCTAAATGGAAATTAAGGCACTTAGGATATTAAAAATTTCAGAAATAAAATGGTAAGATTAAGTTCTTCTTACAGTGGAATGGGAGAAGGAACTGGCAACCCACTCCAGTATTCCTGCCTGGAGAATCCCATGGACAGAGGAGCCTGGCAAGCTATAGTCCATGGGGTTGCAAAAGAATTGGATATGACTTAGCAGCTAAACAATAGTTAAATGGAATATATATGAAAGTTCTGATAAATTTTTAGTATTTATTCATCTCTCTACAAATAATTTCACTAATGCTGTTTCCTTAGCAGACTTCAAAATGTATTGTACAAGATAAAAAATCCCAAGAAAAATGGATTTTTTTTTTTTTTTTAGTTTGGTATGCAGTGGTCTACAGAGTTAAAGCCTTTAGCAGATAACTTAAAATTTGTTATCTGAAGTGAAATCCTATAAACAAAGATTTTAAACCTGATAAAATTAACACAAACAGAGTACCAACTTTTAAGGAAAGTCCAACATGAATACTCACCACTCAACTCTGGTATGGAGTCTAGATTCTGAGATTCATTCAGCTTTGCTTTGTTGAGAATAAATTTGCTGGTAACTGAGCATTTTAGAGCTTAGACAGTGAAAATTCTTAAGTGTAATGAGTCTCTGGCTGAGGAGAAATATCACCATTTCTAATAGTGCTGTTGTAATAGAATAATGCTTTTGTGAATGTATCATTCTACTTAAATAAAAGAGTATACACTTTCTGCCCTGACTTTTTTCTCTTGTTGGCTTAAATAATCATCTACCTTTTTACTTTATTCTATATTAAGTAATAACAATCCCTATTTTATCAGACAATGTGCAGCTCTTTTCCATGAAAAGAAATAACAAGGATATAACCAGTAGAAAGGTATAAGAAAGGAAAAAAACCAAACTTTTCAAATGAGCACCAGAAAACCATACCACTGTAATCGATTTTCATGTTTCCAGTGGAGTGTACAAATATTGAAAGTAAAAATAAATGAGTGTACTAGTTGTGTCTTGCTCTGCTTTAATCCTATTTTTTGTTTATGTATTCACCCATATTTATCTGTATGACAAACTAAGATCGTGCTGCTACTAGTTACAAATTATGAAATCTCAAAATTTTGTACAATACAATCTTATCTGTTGCCCTGTGAAGCTTTTGAAGTTCAGTGAAAGTAGCATATAACTTACTAGTTTTTTCTTGTATCTACTTTTTAAATAGAATCTTTCCCATACAGGCTCATATAATTAAACCATGATTTAATTTTAAAGTTTGACAATATATTGTACCCTTCAAGACAGAAGAATTCTGTCTTTTCAACTGTAATGATATAATTTGAAAGATTGTATTAATTAAATCTCTGAGTAAATGCAACTGATAATATTATTAAAGGCCTCTTTTAATCTTTATAAAGTCAGATCCATAGGTGTGTAAATAAGCAGTATTTCTTTTTATTCTTCAAATTACTTTGTATTGCAGAGTATTATAAAGAACACAATGTGATAAGCAGAATTCCTCTGTGCCTTTGGGTCACTCTGTCTGATTCCTTCCCATTTTGATATGACCTAGTCTAAAATGAGAGACACATTCTTTAAAGTGGCTAATCTGTACAGTTTAAACAAAATCATTCAGCTATCAGTCTTCTCTCTTTACTTCTGGGTTGTAAATTACAGGTTGAATTTGCCAGGAGTCACAGTATTTGATTTACAAAAAGAAACAAAGGAGGCCTCTTTGATTGCAACCTCTTTTACCATTTATATCTTGGTTTATCAAAATTGAAGGTGACGTTGCTGATTATATTACTCCAAGAAAGGGACCGCTGGTCATGAGTTGAACTTTTTCACCAAGCACGTGAAATCTCTGCATATAGAAAATAATGCCAGTCTGTTCTTGAAAGGTAAGGATTGAGGCATAAATATTGTAGTGGAATATCCTGACCAAATCCATTTGGATGTTGCAAAGGTTTTTCATTTCTTTCTCTTGCAATTGAGCCTGTTTTTTCAAGAAGAGCATGTACAGCGCCACCCCCAAGCATATCAGCACTGCCTGGTTTTCCCTTAGCTGTCAATTAGACTACAGTGCTATATCAAATTGAGTTGTCAGGGGTCCTGGCTCTGGCTGAGTCTATTCTTGCAAGCTAGTTGGATAGTTTGATTTGCCTAGTTAAGGTTATAAAATGTCCATTTCCACAGAGCCAAACCAATAATATGACTATTTGTCACATGAAATTTTTTATCTCATTTGCTTATTTATTCCTTAGATACTACATGAATAATACACAATGCCTACCTTTAGGAGACCTCAAAGGTACTGGTTGAGGGAGTAGGTACATGCAGTGGTGATTTAGTAGCTAAGTCATGTTCGACCCTTGAGACCCCTTGGACTATATCTCACCAGGCTCCTCTGTCCATGGGGACTGGACAGAATACTGGAGTGGGTTGCCATTTCATTCTCCATGATACATGTAAGAATCATAATAGCTGTTTGAACTATAGTATAGAATAGAAGTGATTCATTCATTGAGACAAGCTGAAGCTTGCTTAGGGTATTAGTTTTGTTTATTGCTGCCTACCATTTCACAGGAAATTAGCAGGTTAAAACAATAAACATTCATTATTTCACAGTTCTCTGGGCTTGACATTCCAGTGGGTTTGCCTGGATTTCATGTTCTGGGTCTCACAAGGCTGGCATAAAGATATCAGCTAAGTTCAGCTCTTGCCTGAAGGATCTGAGTAAGAATCTTCTTCCATGCCAACTCCAGTTGTTGGCTGAACCCAGTTCTCTGTGGTCATGGGTCTGAACTCCTAGTTTCCTGGCTGGCTGTCAGCCTGGGGGCCACTGATTGCTCCAGAGGCCACCTGCCTTCTTTATCACGGGATCTCCTTCATCTTCAAATCTGGCAATGGCATTTAAAGCCCTTGTGCTTCCTACATCTCTGACTTTTCCCTTTTGCTACCAGCCAGAAGAACTCATTACTTTTTAAGAGCTCATATAATTAGATTAAACTTACCTACACGATCTCTTATTTTAAAATGAACTGATTAATAATCTTAATTATAAGGGCAAAATCCCTTTGGCCAGTTAAAGTAACATAATCATTGGAGTAACATCAGGAGGCAAAGGTCATGTGGGTCATTCTATAATTCTGCACACTAAGTTCGAGAAGTCTTTTTACAGATCTAAGGTTGAACCCAGCATTTGAGAGAGGAAGGACAGAGACAATGGGACATTAAAGTTTAGGTCATATTGTGAATACAACTGAGAAAGTCCAGTGTGCTTGTATCAAAAGAGTCAGGTGATACTCATCTTGGATTCTTGTGGGGTAATATTGTGCAGTTTTGTAGATCTTGATTCCTGTACAGCTAAGTGCAAATACTGTATGGCAGACTGTGTAATAGATGTATCAAGAGAAGGATACAATAAGACATAGAGAATGAGCACAGAGAAAGGGCATCTTACTCAACTCTCAGCAGATGGAGGTATCCAGAAAGATTTCCATGAAGAAACTTGAACTGAGTTTTAAAAAATACTCCTATTTGCCAGTTAAGTGGGTGGGGATAATGAATGGACCATGAAGAAAAATCCAAAATATCAAAGAGGGGAAGAAAGTGGTATGTGCATGAGAAAGAATATGTTTCAATGTTAAACTGATGAGATCAGTTTGTATATGTTCAGTTGGAGGTGTTTGAAATGAATAGAGATGCCTAGCAGTCACTTAGACTTCTTTGTCTGAAGTTTGGAGGTAGTACTCACTAAATATAAAGATATGAGCATCACTTGTATATTGGTAGTATAAAGTCAGAGGTTTGAAAGAGTCATCCCAAAGGAGAGCGTACAGGTATAGGAGTCAAAATCAACGCAATATAGTAAAGGATTAATGGGGAGCAATAGAATAGAAATATGAGTGGAGACTACTCTTTCAAGAAGCTTGCCTTAGAGGAAAATAAGTGCTATAATATTAAAGAATGATGTATCTTCTCAAGCAGGGCTTCTCAACAACCAGTAGACATTTGGAGAGGCATAACTTTGCTATTGGGGGCTGTTCTGTGCATTATAAGATATTTAACAGCCATCCCTGAGCTCTGCCCACTGGATGCCAGCAGCATATCCTCTGCAATTTATGACGATCAGAATATCTTGTGACAATCAGAATATCTCCAAACATTGCCAAAAACCTTTGAGGGCAAATTTATCCCCAGTTGAGAACCATTACTTTAGAAGTCATTCATTTAATATAAATAATCAATAAGTATAAATGCAATTAGAAAAGGATGAGACAGAATATTGAGAGATCCACTGGGGAAAGTCTGTTGATGGGATCGTTGGGAATACAAACATTTAAAGATGGAGGAAAATTTGAAGAGTAACACTGTTTACAGGATTTGGAAGAAAACTGAGAGAAGCTGCCA
>SJYC01047961.1:0-18280 GCA_006408675.1 Madoqua kirkii | reverse complement strand
TTTGGTATGCAGTGGTCTACAGAGTTAAAGCCTTTAGCAGATAACTTAAAATTTGTTATCTGAAGTGAAATCCTATAAACAAAGATTTTAAACCTGATAAAATTAACACAAACAGAGTACCAACTTTTAAGGAAAGTCCAACATGAATACTCACCACTCAACTCTGGTATGCAGTCTAGATTCTGAGATTCATTCAGCTTTGCTTTGTTGAGAATAAATTTGCTGGTAACTGAGCATTTTAGAGCTTAGACAGTGAAAATTCTTAAGTGTAATGAGTCTCTGGCTGAGGAGAAATATCACCATTTCTAATAGTGCTGTTGTAATAGAATAATGCTTTTGTGAACGTATCATTCTACTTAAATAAAAGAGTATACACTTTCTGCCCTGACTTTTTTCTCTTGTTGGCTTAAATAATCATCTACCTTTTTACTTTATTCTATATTAAGTAATAACAATCCCTATTTTATCAGACAATGTGCAGCTCTTTTCCATGAAAAGAAATAACAAGGATATAACCAGTAGAAAGGTATAAGAAAGGAAAAAAACCAAACTTTTCAAATGAGCACCAGAAAACCATACCACTGTAATCGATTTTCATGTTTCCAGTGGAGTGTACAAATATTGAAAGTAAAAATAAATGAGTGTACTAGTTGTGTCTTGCTCTGCTTTAATCCTATTTTTTGTTTATGTATTCACCCATATTTATCTGTATGACAAACTAAGATCGTGCTGCTACTAGTTACAAATTATGAAATCTCAAAATTTTGTACAATACAATCTTATCTGTTGCCCTGTGAAGCTTTTGAAGTTCAGTGAAAGTAGCATATAACTTACTAGTTTTTTCTTGTATCTACTTTTTAAATAGAATCTTTCCCATACAGGCTCATATAATTAAACCATGATTTAATTTTAAAGTTTGACAATATATTGTACCCTTCAAGACAGAAGAATTCTGTCTTTTCAACTGTAATGATATAATTTGAAAGATTGTATTAATTAAATCTCTGAGTAAATGCAACTGATAATATTATTAAAGGCCTCTTTTAATCTTTATAAAGTCAGATCCATAGGTGTGTAAATAAGCAGTATTTCTTTTTATTCTTCAAATTACTTTGTATTGCAGAGTATTATAAAGAACACAATGTGATAAGCAGAATTCCTCTGTGCCTTTGGGTCACTCTGTCTGATTCCTTCCCATTTTGATATGACCTAGTCTAAAATGAGAGACACATTCTTTAAAGTGGCTAATCTGTACAGTTTAAACAAAATCATTCAGCTATCAGTCTTCTCTCTTTACTTCTGGGTTGTAAATTACAGGTTGAATTTGCCAGGAGTCACAGTATTTGATTTACAAAAAGAAACAAAGGAGGCCTCTTTGATTGCAACCTCTTTTACCATTTATATCTTGGTTTATCAAAATTGAAGGTGACGTTGCTGATTATATTACTCCAAGAAAGGGACCGCTGGTCATGAGTTGAACTTTTTCACCAAGCACGTGAAATCTCTGCATATAGAAAATAATGCCAGTCTGTTCTTCACAGTATTTGATTTACAAAAAGAAACAAAGAGGCCTCTTTGATTGCAACCTCTTTTACCATTTATATCTTGGTTTATCAAAATTGAAGGTGACGTTGCTGATTATATTACTCCAAGAAAGGGACCGCTGGTCATGAGTTGAACTTTTTCACCAAGCACGTGAAATCTCTGCATATAGAAAATAATGCCAGTCTGTTCTTGAAAGGTAAGGATTGAGGCATAAATATTGTAGTGGAATATCCTGACCAAATCCATTTGGATGTTGCAAAGGTTTTTCATTTCTTTCTCTTGCAATTGAGCCTGTTTTTTCAAGAAGAGCATGTACAGCGCCACCCCCAAGCATATCAGCACTGCCTGGTTTTCCCTTAGCTGTCAATTAGACTACAGTGCTATATCAAATTGAGTTGTCAGGGGTCCTGGCTCTGGCTGAGTCTATTCTTGCAAGCTAGTTGGATAGTTTGATTTGCCTAGTTAAGGTTATAAAATGTCCATTTCCACAGAGCCAAACCAATAATATGACTATTTGTCACATGAAATTTTTTATCTCATTTGCTTATTTATTCCTTAGATACTACATGAATAATACACAATGCCTACCTTTAGGAGACCTCAAAGGTACTGGTTGAGGGAGTAGGTACATGCAGTGGTGATTTAGTAGCTAAGTCATGTTCGACCCTTGAGACCCCTTGGACTATATCTCACCAGGCTCCTCTGTCCATGGGGACTGGACAGAATACTGGAGTGGGTTGCCATTTCATTCTCCATGATACATGTAAGAATCATAATAGCTGTTTGAACTATAGTATAGAATAGAAGTGATTCATTCATTGAGACAAGCTGAAGCTTGCTTAGGGTATTAGTTTTGTTTATTGCTGCCTACCATTTCACAGGAAATTAGCAGGTTAAAACAATAAACATTCATTATTTCACAGTTCTCTGGGCTTGACATTCCAGTGGGTTTGCCTGGATTTCATGTTCTGGGTCTCACAAGGCTGGCATAAAGATATCAGCTAAGTTCAGCTCTTGCCTGAAGGATCTGAGTAAGAATCTTCTCCATGCCAACTCCAGTTGTTGGCTGAACCCAGTTCTCTGTGGTCATGGGTCTGAACTCCTAGTTTCCTGGCTGGCTGTCAGCCTGGGGGCCACTGATTGCTCCAGAGGCCACCTGCCTTCTTTATCACGGGATCTCCTTCATCTTCAAATCTGGCAATGGCATTTAAAGCCCTTGTGCTTCCTACATCTCTGACTTTTCCCTTTTGCTACCAGCCAGAAGAACTCATTACTTTTTAAGAGCTCATATAATTAGATTAAACTTACCTACACGATCTCTTATTTTAAAATGAACTGATTAATAATCTTAATTATAAGGGCAAAATCCCTTTGGCCAGTTAAAGTAACATAATCATTGGAGTAACATCAGGAGGCAAAGGTCATGTGGGTCATTCTATAATTCTGCACACTAAGTTCGAGAAGTCTTTTTACAGATCTAAGGTTGAACCCAGCATTTGAGAGAGGAAGGACAGAGACAATGGGACATTAAAGTTTAGGTCATATTGTGAATACAACTGAGAAAGTCCAGTGTGCTTGTATCAAAAGAGTCAGGTGATACTCATCTTGGATTCTTGTGGGGTAATATTGTGCAGTTTTGTAGATCTTGATTCCTGTACAGCTAAGTGCAAATACTGTATGGCAGACTGTGTAATAGATGTATCAAGAGAAGGATACAATAAGACATAGAGAATGAGCACAGAGAAAGGGCATCTTACTCAGCTCTCAGCAGATGGAGGTATCCAGAAAGATTTCCATGAAGAAACTTGAACTGAGTTTTAAAAAATACTCCTATTTGCCAGTTAAGTGGGTGGGGATAATGAATGGACCATGAAGAAAAATCCAAAATATCAAAGAGGGGAAGAAAGTGGTATGTGCATGAGAAAGAATATGTTTCAATGTTAAACTGATGAGATCAGTTTGTATATGTTCAGTTGGAGGTGTTTGAAATGAATAGAGATGCCTAGCAGTCACTTAGACTTCTTTGTCTGAAGTTTGGAGGTAGTACTCACTAAATATAAAGATATGAGCATCACTTGTATATTGGTAGTATAAAGTCAGAGGTTTGAAAGAGTCATCCCAAAGGAGAGCGTACAGGTATAGGAGTCAAAATCAACGCAATATAGTAAAGGATTAATGGGGAGCAATAGAATAGAAATATGAGTGGAGACTACTCTTTCAAGAAGCTTGCCTTAGAGGAAAATAAGTGCTATAATATTAAAGAATGATGTATCTTCTCAAGCAGGGCTTCTCAACAACCAGTAGACATTTGGAGAGGATAACTTTGCTATTGGGGGCTGTTCTGTGCATTATAAGATATTTAACAGCCATCCCTGAGCTCTGCCCACTGGATGCCAGCAGCATATCCTCTGCAATTTATGACGATCAGAATATCTTGTGACAATCAGAATATCTCCAAACATTGCCAAAAACCTTTGAGGGCAAATTTATCCCCAGTTGAGAACCATTACTTTAGAAGTCATTCATTTAATATAAATAATCAATAAGTATAAATGCAATTAGAAAAGGATGAGACAGAATATTGAGAGATCCACTGGGGAAAGTCTGTTGATGGGATCGTTGGGAATACAAACATTTAAAGATGGAGGAAAATTTGAAGAGTAACACTGTTTACAGGATTTGGAAGAAAACTGAGAGAAGCTGCCAGCCAATGATATCATAGCCTGTGATATTCTTATTATCAGATATTTTTTTAATGAAACCAATTGTCTGTGTTGCTAGCTAAAGACAGTTCTCCCACTTGAGTCCTGGATTCCCATTGTTCTCATTTCCTTGAAATCATTGCTTTAGTAATACTCTCTTACTCTTCCTCAGCAACAAATTGTCCCTCTCTATGGATATTTTCTATAGCAAAAATAATTCAAGATTCTGTGAAAAGAGCTCTTGAACTCACAGATACAAAAGGTAATATGCATTACTTTCTTATTGTTGCTGTAACAAATTACTCCAAATTTAGTGTTTAAAACAATGCAAATTTACTTTCTTACAGTTTTCAAGGCCTGAAGTCTGAAATGAGTAATACGTGGTTAAAATCAATGTGTTTGTGCTCTTCTGAAGGATCTAGGGCACAGTTTGTTCCCTTGTCTTTTCCAACTTCCAGAGTAGGCCTACATCTCTTGGCTCATGATCCCTTGTCTGTCTTTAAAGTGTATCACTTCAACCTCTGCTTCCATCACCCCATCTCTTTCTTATAACTTTGACTTTTGTGCCTCTGTCTTAGAAGGATATGGAGAAGGCAATGGCACCCCACTCCAGTACTCTTGCCTGGAAAATCCCATGGATGGAGGAGCCTGGTGGGCTGCAGTCCATGGGGTCGCTAAGAGTCGGACATGACTGAGCGACTTCACTTTCACTTTTCACTTTCATGCATTGGAGAAGGAAATGGCAACACACTCCAGTGTTCTTGCCTGGAGAATCCCAGGGATGGAGGAGCCTGGTGGGCTGCCGTCTATGGAGTCACACGCAGTAGGACATAACTGAAGTGACTTAGCTTAGCTTAGCTTAATTTAGAAGGATCTTTGTGATTACACTGGGTCCAAGTGGATAATACAGGATAATCGTCTCATCTCAAGGTCTTTAACTTTATCACATCTCCAAATTCCTTTTTGACATGTAAGGTAACATACTAAGAGTTACCAAGGATTAAAATGTGGACATATTTGGGTGGTCCTACTGTTTAGTGAAAGAAAGACTGTGAAGCTATGATAAGAATTACTGTAGGTTAGATACAGGGAATGGAGGAGGAAGAATTACATTTTTTCTGAAAGTAAATCAAACCTTGGTCATGATACGTGGAGTAAAAGAGATCAGCCTATCCATCTGTTGCTTGACTCTCAAGATTGTTCCAGAATAGGACCCGTGTCCTAAAGGAAGGGGTAATAAATACATGGTGGTAGCCAATGTTCACTCCATTTCATTCTCATTTTTATCAATCTACTAGAAAATTTGGCAGTTTAGCTTCTGGTGCATTTGGAGGCCATCAGGTATTTTTTAAATGCAGCCTCTCAAGAAAATGAAGTTTCATCAGAACCATCTGCAAGGAAGCTGGATGGCAGATCCAACCGCTTAGGATACACAGTCCATGCAAATGTGTTAGGGCCCAAATGCTACTGATCTTAGATGGTCAATGGAGGTTGCATTATGGCTGTGCCTTCTATCATTAGCAATACGGAATTTTCAGTCCGTTTACTTCTTTTTGTCACCTGAGATCATTTTCATAATAAGCTACACAGAACACCTTCTACTAAGCACTGACTCCAGAAAGGGAACAATTTGGGAACGATTGTAACCAGAAGTGGGTGTTGCTGCCTAATACATGTAAAAGTAGCAAAAAACCATTAGACAATGAAACTTAGCTCCCAGATGGTACTACCATCTGGAACATAAATCCATGAAGGTACTTCTGTAGTATTTTTGTAATGAAAAATCAGGCCTTACTGAGAATTTTTAATGGCCACTTATGAAGTTCACTGTTAGCGTTAGTGTTGTGCAGTAGGACATAACTGAAGTGACTTGCTTAGCTTAGCTTAATTTAGAAGGATCTTTGTGATTACACTGGGTCCAAGTGGATAATACAGGATAATCGTCTCATCTCAAGGTCTTTAACTTTATCACATCTCCAAATTCCTTTTTGACATGTAAGGTAACATACTAAGAGTTACCAAGGATTAAAATGTGGACATATTTGGGTGGTCCTACTGTTTAGTGAAAGAAAGACTGTGAAGCTATGATAAGAATTACTGTAGGTTAGATACAGGGAATGGAGGAGGAAGAATTACATTTTTTCTGAAAGTAAATCAAACCTTGGTCATGATACGTGGAGTAAAAGAGATCAGCCTATCCATCTGTTGCTTGACTCTCAAGATTGTTCCAGAATAGGACCCGTGTCCTAAAGGAAGGGGTAATAAATACATGGTGGTAGCCAATGTTCACTCCATTTCATTCTCATTTTTATCAATCTACTAGAAAATTTGGCAGTTTAGCTTCTGGTGCATTTGGAGGCCATCAGGTATTTTTTAAATGCAGCCTCTCAAGAAAATGAAGTTTCATCAGAACCATCTGCAAGGAAGCTGGATGGCAGATCCAACCGCTTAGGATACACAGTCCATGCAAATGTGTTAGGGCCCAAATGCTACTGATCTTAGATGGTCAATGGAGGTTGCATTATGGCTGTGCCTTCTATCATTAGCAATACGGAATTTTCAGTCCGTTTACTTCTTTTTGTCACCTGAGATCATTTTCATAATAAGCTACACAGAACACCTTCTACTAAGCACTGACTCCAGAAAGGGAACAATTTGGGAACGATTGTAACCAGAAGTGGGTGTTGCTGCCTAATACATGTAAAAGTAGCAAAAAACCATTAGACAATGAAACTTAGCTCCCAGATGGTACTACCATCTGGAACATAAATCCATGAAGGTACTTCTGTAGTATTTTTGTAATGAAAAATCAGGCCTTACTGAGAATTTTTAATGGCCACTTATGAAGTTCACTGTTAGCATTAGTGTTGATAAATGACAATTATGCATGTATGATAAACTTGCATTCATCAAGGTGGGATCTGGAAGCACTGGGGCTCTGTTAAAGAAAGAGTGTGTTCTAAACTAATTGGTCTCCGGGAGAATGCATGCAGCTGGTTTAGTAACTGGGGTGTGAAGCATTTTAATTCCATCTAAGTGCAGAAAACAGCCTTTGTTTATTAGGACTTTTCTCCTTGTTTTTCCATTTAAATCCCTCACAAATATTAACTAAGTACTTTACTTAATTCTCTCTTACATTCTCATTTTACAGCTAAATGAATAAGAGAAAGACAATTAGTGATTTATTTTCAGCTTTAAAGTAAATAACAAATGGAATCTTCTTGCTGTAATATGATTTTCTCTAAAGCAGATAGGAGAATGAAGATGGCTTTTTCTGAACACTGTTTAAGAAGTGTCCTTCTTAATGTCATTACCTTATCTGTAATATACATCTGTAACATCCCTCAGACAGTACTGTAATAATGGCTCTTTCCACTGATTATTTGCATGAAAACTCTCCAATTTGTACTCTTAACCTTCCTTAAAAAAAAAAATCAAGTGACTTCTACATAAAAATCTTAATTTTCTATAGATATTTATAGAAATTGTATTCTTTTATGGATATTTAAAAGGTCACAGCCACAACAAGCCTATCTATATGCTACAACTTTATTTACATATTTATGTACTTTTTAACATTGAATTGGTTCCAGTGTTGCTGTTTTCTACAGGATGAGAGTTGAAGAACTTTAGGGCTGAATTTCAATGTGATCTGCCTGAGAAATGAGCAATAAACAGCAGACAGATTGATTTCCTAGAAACCTGTCATAATGAAATTGCACAGGATATAGGCCCAGCTTCAGGCTTATTCTTCATTGATCCCTGACTGAAAGCTAGAATACTGCTCACCATGAAATCCTACTTGTTTTCATATTAGAGCCCACTTGGGAAACATGGCCCCTGGATGATTATGACAAAATCTGGAAAGATCTTTATGTTCCTGGCATGTATAGATACACACACACACACACACACACACACACACATACACACACACAAAATGTGCCTCTTATCTTCAAAGTTCCCCTCCCCACCTTAGGTCCCTATATTTGAAAACTAAATTGAAAACTTACTAACTTTTGATCCATTATGCATTTTATTGGTATGAATTCCTCAAATGCCAAGCCTGAGTAATTCACAAAACATAGATGAATTGGATTCTCTCATTTGTGAAGCTCAGCACTTCATCTTTGTCATACCTATAATGGAATAGGTTTAGTTATTAGCTGAATATAATCTTATAAAGATGTGTATTTGAAAGTAAAATGGAATTCCTGTTTTCATCCATGAGTGGCATATTTAAATTCTGTTCACAGTGAAGTGCTACATATAATTTCATTTTGGAATTTTAAATATCTTTAGTTGATGCTTAGCCTTTTAGCATTAAATATGTCCTGTGTGTTCATTCTTAGCTCCCTGGTGCCAGAAAACTTCAACAAAGGGATATGAGAGAGTCTAACAACACTAATATTGTTAGGGAAATCATCATTAGTCAGTGCCCTTTCAGTAGAAGAGGATTGGAAACTCAAGTCCCATTTCCGTTTCTGTCTGTTTTTAACTGCCAGATGCATAGGATATTTCCCCAGAAAGGTTCAGTGGACTATGACAGAGTCAAAATGAAATTAGCAGCCCTGGACTGTCTCCATGAGCTGGGGTGAAATATAGATAAGCACAAATGTCTCCTTTCTTCTCTGTTAGACCACTTGTTTATGTTTTTCTGATGAAAACAATTATAAATCTGATATGAGTCTGCTAAACTGAAAACTACCAAAATAACTACATGATGCCAGTGTTGGTATTACTCAAATCAGAGGCTGAAAATCTATATTCTGGTTCATAAAAAACAGAAAGTAATAACACTGAACTTTTAGGTCCTATTACTAGTATAAAAATATCACACTTGGCATTTTGGTTCATTATGCAGATTAAGAATATTGGTTGAGAATTGCTCTGGAATCTGAAATTATGACCAGTCACTTATCCTTGAGATAGAGGATATTGTAAAGTTTCACTTCATATGCTGACTATTGAGCTTAGATTCCTAGAGTGACTTAATATCTGAAATGGTTTCCTTTTAATAATAACAGGATTGATACTCCTTCCATAATTGTGTATGATAATTGGTATACATAGCACTTCTCTTCCTAAGAAACACTCATGCAATCACAAAATAATAAAGCTCAAGCCTTGCCTTGCACCATTTTACCATTACCACTGCCAACTATATCTACTCAAAAGAAAGAGATTGAAATTTTATTTGCATTGTTAAGTGAGTTAAATTTTAACTAAGAATATCCAGAAGTCTGGGACATTTATCCTTGAAGTCTCCAACTTCCTTTTCCACTTAACTAAAACGCACTTTAATATAAGTGCATTCCATGTGCCCTGCCAATCTGTCTTTTCTCTAGGTAAGCTAATGCCAACTTTTAAAATACAGATTAAGAAGGTTTATATCCTAGCTCTAAAAACTTAATAATTTAACATAATTTTGTCAAACAAATTTAACCATGCAAAGGCTATTCTTTCATCATAGGCTATTTCTTTCACATTTCTCATCAAATTTCCATAAAGTTTAAAAACAGAGAGTGTGGTTGTTCTTGGTGATGTTGTTGGTTGTGTACTTTTGCTTTCAGAGTAATGGTAAATAGAAATGAGAAGCAACTAGGTGACCTTTACTTCCCTTCCACAGCCTAGCAAGTTTAGGAGTTGATGATTCTGTAAGAATTAATAAAGTTGTCTAGAAAAGGCATAAAATGTAAATATCATAGTAGACAAGAGGGAATAGAGAAGGATGTATCCGTGGTAACTCAATACATCTGTTATAATATCATAAATGTACTATCATATGACTATGTAATATACTATATAATTAATTGATGTAATGAATTACATACAAAGTACTAATTACATACTATATATGTAATATAGGATGTAGTTAAAATGCATCCCACTTTCCTTTTGATTGAATTCATGTTGTTGGTAATGCCTTGAAGTTACCTCACAATGTGTAAGTTGGTCACAGAGTTTAATAATTTCCTGTATGTGTTCCATTAACTTAACAAAAGGAAAAATATGTGTGTGTGTGTAGCATCAAAACCATTAGAAATTATAAGTGAACCATCAATTAATAGACATGGAAGGCACTGGATTTGGTTAATATGCTGATACATTTTTCATGTAAATAACTGCCACAATGAACTACAGGTAAACTGTACTTAATGCTACATGTATATATACATATTATATATCAATCATGTAAAAAAAGGAGTTTTTTTTATTGTGCTGCTGTATTTTAATATGATAGAAAAGACTATGTTTCTTCATCTATTAGCAGTACTCCTTGAGAATCTATTAGGAAGTTATTGGAGGCAGGAGGAGAAGGGGACGACCGAAAATGAGATGGCTGGATGGCATCACTGACTCGATGGACGTGAGTCTGAGTGAACTCCGGGAGTTGGTGATGGACATGGAGGCCTGGTGTGCTGCGATTCATGAGGTTGCAAAGAGTCGGACACGACTGAGTGACTGAACTGAACTGAACTGATTATCTTTTTAGCCTACCTATCCTCAAATTAAAGATATCATTCTTTTTCTCATCTTATAAATCCTCAAAATAAAGATAAATCATTGGAAAGATGTACAAATATAATTTAGTGTTATATTGACTGAAATTATACATTCCTCCAAATGTTTAATTGGAGGAAAAAATTATTTTTAAAAATCTTTAAATTAAGCCTAAATAGGAAATACATGCTTGGAATATACTGACACCACAGAAATGGAATCACTTTGATGCTGTAAGGTATACCTTTTTTGACTTGGGTAGCATTCTAATAATGAGTGTCCAGAAAGTTTAGCTCTTTGCTGTCACTATCTGTCCACTTCATTCAGAGTCAAGCTATTTAATCTCTCTGAGACTTTAATTCACTATAACCTCACAATCATCATCCTCAGGGACTGTGTCATGAGGAGGCTAATAATGACAAGATAACATTAGTCTTTCAAAAGTTAACCCTATTGGATAGGATACTGAATTTTGCTCCCAATTATAAAATATCAGAGCCCATGTCAAATATTCTTTGCAATACTTTTTAAAATGAGTAAAGTGTTAGAGCGAGTTGTAGTAATATGGTAATATTCAGTAAAACAAAGTGTAAGGAAAGAAATCATATACCTTTACCAGGGAGGACAATCACAAATGGTAAAATCTTCAACAAAGCAACAGTTAGACTAGAAGAATAAATATGTCTCATGTGCCAAGTATTACCTCAGTTAACCCTCACTATATTACTATATTTATTACCCTATTTTAGAAATAAGGAAAACTACATTCAGATAGGTGATATAATTTACCCGTGATTGTAGTGCTGTTGAGTGGCAAGTGGGTGGGAGGTCTTGCTAAAAGGAGTATATTAGTACAGTGTGACCTAAGGGATGAGTGGAAAGCAGGCCAGGGAAAACGGCCAGAAGAGAGAGTACCTGGAGTAAAAGTCCATTGTGTCACAGTGGAAAGTACATGGATTTTACAATAACACTGTGCTTGTAGCAAATCCCTGTCATCAGCTTGTGATCATGGGCAATTTATTTTATCAGGCTCAAGTTCTTGTAAAATAGTGATAATAATATATTTCTCATAGGATTATTGTGAAGCTTGAAATATATATATGGAGAGACTCACACAGACACTGGTACAGACAGACACACACACATAGTTTGTTTTTTATTTGTTTATTTGATTTTTTTTTCTTAACTTTGTGGAGAAAGCTTGGAATCTATTGAAAAGTTCAAGCTTTAGAACAACCATAACTAGACTCTGCAAACTAGACTCCTAAAACTTAGGAATCACAAGGACACAGAATGCTGTGAACAATGGGAAATTCAAAACTGGCTATAATTTTATAATTATATTGTTTGTGAAGACAAATGGTGATGCAGGAAAGACACTAAGAAAAAGCTACAGCGGTGAACCTGGGAATCAACATAAGGCTGACACCCACAAGTAACTTTGTAATTTTGAAATTACAAAATTCCTTGTAAGAGTTGACAAAGGATTTTTAATAAAACTTAGTTTAATAAAACTAAGAATCAAAACCCGAGAGAAATCCATATGTGAAAATGTAGATGATGATAGTTAGGAGTTCCCTGATGGCAAGGATGGCTGGATCCCCACCCAGAAATTCTTCCAATCACAGTCAGCCTAGAACGCAGCCCGTATGAGGCCAGCACGCAGCCCCCAGGTTTGCATGGAAGCAGTGCTGAGGTTCAGATGACAGCACCCAGGGATGGAGGAAACTGGGCTCTGAGGTACATGTGAGACCTGGGTATTGAGCTTGTGGTGGAGCTGATGGTTCATAGAATGTGATCCTAAGCGACAATGAAGTGAAGTGAAGGTCGCTCAGTCATGTCCAACTCTTTGGGACCCCATGGACTGCATATACAGTCCATGGAATTCTCGAGGCCAAAATACTGGAGTGGATAGCCTTTCTCTTCTCCAGAGGATCTTCCCAACCCAGGGATCAAACCCAGGTCTCCCACATTGCAGGTGGATTCTTTACCAGCTGAGCCACAAGGGAAGCCCAAGCAATAATAGGTTGTGCTTAGAAGACTGAGCCTTCCATGGCTGCCCTTATAAGGAATAATATATCTGTTGACAGCAACGAAAAGCATCATTTTTGGAAGGCATTCATGTCAGTTTCATGACACAGGGGAGCTGCAGTTTCTCTGATTGAAAGAGACTCTCCACCATGATGCTTCAGCTGAGTGTTTCTAACCACTCAGCTTGCTGCTCCAGTGCCATCTCCTTTTAAGGGCCTCCTGTGACCACTATAGATAATAAATCTTCCTCCACGCTCAGTCATTTTTGCATCAGGATAGCAAATGTCACTCAACACCAACTCATGCTTAGAAGTAGTGTAATTTCTGTTTATGTCATAATTAACCTGCTGCTAAGTTGCTTCAGTCGTGTCTGACTCTGTGTGACATAGACGGCAGCCCACCAGGCTCCCCCATCCATAGGATACTCCAGGAAACACTGGCGTGGGTTGCCATTTCCTTCTCCAATGCATGAAAGTGAAAAATGAAAGTGAAGTCGGTCAGTCGTGGCCTACTCTTTGTGATTCCATGGACTGCAGCCTACCAGGCTCCTCCTGCCTCCATGGGATTTTCCAGGCAAGAGTACTGGAGTGGGTTGCCATTGCCTTCTCCAAAATTAACCCAGCTTCTTTATGCTTAACCTATGCAATGGTTAATTTAAAAAAATAAAAAACTTTTAATCTAACCAAAAATACTTTTTAAATTGAGAAATTTTAACAGTGTAGAGAGATATTCAGCTTTATGGATAGAAGTGCCCAGTCTTCAACTAATCTTCCCTAACTCTGCTTCCTTCCCTATCCCTGGGTATATTGGGAGAAAGAGGAGGCTTTGTGACAATATCATGAGAAGGAAGATTCAATATTCCCAGAAGGAGTCCTCAGGTCTTGGGACCTCAAGGTATTAGTCTTTATTTGACAAGTTGATGCCCACCCTGTGTTTACAGTCGACTGAAAGCTGTAGTCATGTTCCTGGCGATGTGCTTAATGATACTCTTTGCCATGCCCCACTCGTCTTAGTGGCCCCTTCACTATGGCACTCCATGGTTTTGTTGCAACTTGTTAACCCTAGCTTGGGTGATGCCCAGTCCTTTCTATGAAGCCAGTGTCCCAGCTATTTTCCGTGGTGTCCTCCACCCAGAGATTCACTGGCACTGCTTCTAGGTGGGTGCTATGGATGCCATGTGAGAATGGAATTCTCCCTGTGCCTGACTATTCTACTCTGCCAAGTTCACATGAAGGCATCAGAGTGTATTGGGGGTCATTTGAGGGTGGCTTCTTTTCAAATTCCTTAATGAGGAATAGAAACAAGAAAGTTCTCTGTACTTGTTGCTTTCCCCAGCTGTCTGACACCCCCTAAGCACCATCTCCCCACCCCAACATTGGTGATCTTTATGTAGTTTCTCCAGGGAAAGAAGGTGGAGGCATCAAGATCATATGCTTCTCTGTGCATATGCTCGTTCTAGTCCTTGCCAATCAGGACCTCTGTCATCTGCTCACCTCTGGGCTTTCACTTTTGATCATAAAGGACCTGGCTTTAGCTACTCTAACTGAGCACTGTAAATTTTATTCTTTGAGAACTATTGCTATAAGAAATGCGAGCTCCTTGTTGACATTTTTGCGCAGAAAAATCTTAGGTTCAGAAAGGCAATTTTCTTCAATTTGGTTTGTAAAGTTGTACATAAATACATAGGAATATATTCTAGTGTATCAGGGGAACAGATAAACTAACATTTGTCAAGGGACTGATACACCCAGGGTGTTGCTCTGTTGTTTCCTCTTCCCTTAAGTAGAGTCTGTATAAAGATCTCACATCCCTTAAGTAGAGTCTGTATAAAGATCTCACATACTGCTTGCTATGGAATAGGCTACATGTTCTATCCCTTGATTTAAAATTTTATTTGTAACTGAAAATTTGAATAACTTTTAAAAATGTCAAAGTTTTTTTATTTACATTTTCCCTCACAGTAGCCCTGTTAGTGTGGAAGAAGCTTGTTGGTAGATGTTTTAGAAGTAGAAGCTAAGGTTCTCAGAATTTTTAAATGACTGGTTCCAATGTCAAATAACAGAGCATGGTGGATGAGAAATAAATTGCAAGGAGGAAATGTCATCTTGCCCTTCTCTTCCAAGCTTCTTTGTGTTCTTTTAGCATTAGAGTAAGTGATGGAATATTTAATGTGCCATTAAAGAATCTGCCTGCAATGTGGGAGACCTGGGTTCAATCCCTGGGTTGAGAAAATCCCCTGGAGAGGGGAAAGGCTATCCACTCCAGTATCCTGGCCTGGAGAATTCCATGGACTGTGTAGTCCATGGGGTCACAAAGAGTCAGACATGACCGAGCAACTTTCACTTTTCACTTTCATTTTCTATCTAAGTTGTGTAGTATTGTGGCAATAATGATGCCAAATGCTAATCTTAGTACATATCTGACCAATTTACTTAAATTTGGTTAAAATTAAGGACAGAAGAGACAAAATACTATAGAGTTCCCACCAAATCAAATTCTGTTACCTCAAACCGTACACTGATAAATGCTATAAAATGGTTTTATAAGGATGCAAAATGCAATAAGTTTTCAAAGGTGAACATTTATCATCCTAAGAAGTGCTCCTTAATTCCACTAGAAAAGAATGTAGTTTTCAGGAAACAGTTGCTTTATAAATGTTCATCTTTATTTCTGTGAGACCTCAGCTGTATAAGTCATTGAGTGCATAAAACCTAGGGAGAAATTATCTCATCTGTGTTAACAGTTCCTATCTGATGGGTTGTCATGAGATTTAAAACACATAAGCCAACTTTAACAGTGCCTGGAACAGAGCTGTACTAAACTGTAAGCTCTTGAAAGCAGAAATTCTAGTCTGTTTTATTTACTACTGTAATTTCAGTGTCTATAACAGTATTTAACCTAGAAAGATACTTTAGTATTTATGTCAATTAATTGAACAGTTTTATTTAATCAAATAGGCACTCTAGACAATGTGAAGCTAATCAGCCCATGCCATTGTTTCATACCATGAATGCTTTAAGTCTATTAGCACTTTAGATTTGACCTGCTCTTCCTTACATTGAATTGTTGTTTTTCTGGTGTATGGTGTGCACATGTGTGTCTGGGTGGGAAGGGTGAGGTGGGAAGTTTAAGTATAAAAGCACTAGGAAATAATGCTTTTATACATAACCTTACTAATTGCATCCTTACTTCTCCTTTCAAAATATCTATTATACTCTTTCTCTTTTCAAAAGAAATTTGTGCCGACTTATGTTAGAGAACACTACAACGTGGTAAAACAGAAGGAGGAAAAATCATTCAGTAAAAGAAAAAGAAGGAAATAGCTAAACCATACAAGCCATTGCTGTTTGAGCATCACAATGGACTCAACATTTGTATAGTCCTTAATTTTACAAATGCTATCCAGCAGGGCTAGCCTCATTTCATGGTTAAAGTGGTAAGTTACGTAGCCATTGCACAGGACATTTTTGAGTCATAGTTAGATTATTCCATAACACCAGCTTATTTCTCCTTCTGTCCTAACGTCAGTGTATGAATGTTAAGATACCGATATGTGAGACAGTAGCTACATGATAGCTTGAATTTGTTTAGAGAAAGAATTGCATGGAAACGTACTAAGGAGGTAGGTCTGAATAAGGCACTGCAGGCAAGCATGCTGGACACATTGGGATGGCATTTATTTAGAGCTGACCAAATTAGAATATAGGGCCTACAGAATATTTTTTAAATTAATTTATTTATTTTTATTTTTTATTATTATTATTTTTTACGTTACAATATTGTATTGGTTTTGCCACACATCAACATGAATCTGCAACAGGTGGACACGTGTTCCCAATCTTGAACCCCCCTTCTACCTCCCCCCTCACACCGTCCCTCCGTGTTATCCCAGTACACCAGCCCCAGGCATCCTGCACCCTGCATCGAACCTAGACTGGCGATTTGTTTCTTATATGATATTATATATGTTTCAATGCCATTCTCCCAAATCATCCCACCCTCTCCCTCTCCCACAGAGTCCAAAAGACTGTTCTATACATCTGCATCTCTTTTGCTGCCTCGCATACAGGGTTATTGTTACCATCTTTATAAATTCCATATATGTGTGTTAATTAATATACTGTATTGGTGTTTTTCTTACTGGCTTACTTCACTCTGTAAAATCAGCTCCAGTTTCATCTACCTCATTAGAACTGATTCAAATGTATTATTTTTAATGGCTGAGTAATACTCCATTGTGTGTATGTACCACAGCTTTCTTATCCATTCATCTGCTGATAGACATCTAGGGTGCTTCTATGTCCTGGCTATTATAAACAGTGCTGCAATGAACATTGGGGTACACATGTCTCTTTCAGTTCTGGTTTCCTTGGTATGTATGCCTCACAGTGGGATTACTGGGTCATAAGGCAGTTCTAAGTCCAGTTTGTTAAGGAATCTCCATACTGTTCTCCATAGTGGCTGTACTAGTTTGCATTCCCACCAACAGTATAAGAGGGTTCCCTTTTCTCCGCACCCGAGCCCAATGGCTTACAGAATATTTTAGAAATGTTGTTGGATACTTCTTATTTGGGTTCCATACTTGTGGGGCGAGACCAACATAAATATCTTTAATAATTAGAAGACACACTGATTGAAGCCAAAAATAATAGTAAGAATTGCTTTTTTTAAAAACTTCTGATCACTGTCATCTCCACTTATCTCTCATCACTAGCTTTTCTCTTCAAAATGTTCACAGTGGAATCTACCCCTTTTACATGAATGCTAAGAATATAATGCTGTTTGTTATTATAATTATTTTACATTTATTTGTCATGTCTTACACATGAATTAATGAACAATTATTACACATTAATTCATCAAAAGTTTGTATCAAACATAAATAAGAAATAAGCCTTATAAAGTCAGTTACATTTGTAATCACTGTGCTGTTAGGATTGCCATTTCCTTCTTCAGGGAATCTTCTTGATCCAGGGATCACACCCATGTCTCCTGCATTGCAGGTGGATTCTTTACCACTGAGCCACCAATGAAGGTGTTAAAACATACTACTAGTATAAAAGATATTGTGGTATCATATTAAATATGATAGTTTTAAATTGTGCTTTTATAAATTATAAATTTTCACTATGTCATATATTGAAATTTACCTTACATCACCTGTAAATTATCACTTAGTCATACTAGTGACACAATTGATATCAACAGTCAGTCAGTTCAGTCACTCAGTCATGTCCGACTCTTTGCAACCCCATGGACTGCAGTACACCAGGCTACCCTGCCCATCACCAAATCCCTGAGCCTACTCAAACATGTCCATCACGTCGGTGATGCCATCCAACCATATCATATTCTGTCGTCCCCTTCTCCTGACTTCAATCATTCCCAGAATTAGTATCTTTTCCACTGAGTCAGTTCTTCACATCAGGTGGCCAAATAATTGGAGTTTCAGCTTCAGCATAGGTCCTTCCAATGAATATTCAGGACTGATTTCCTTT
>SJYC01047959.1:0-16997 GCA_006408675.1 Madoqua kirkii | reverse complement strand
AACCATTTGAAAGTACAGAATGTTAGATCATTAAGATAAATCAACAACTACAGCTAAATGTTAACAAGTATCCTGATTAAAATTACCACTCTGCTAGAAATAAATTCAGCCTTTCTGCATATATATTAATATTCTGTATATTAAACATAAGCCAAAATAATCCTATATTCCCATCTAGCATAGTTTTATAGTTAATCAATCATATCCAAAACAGCATAAATAGAAATTAATTCACATATAATAAAAATTATCTGTATATCTTTAGATTGTTTTATTTTTGTTATAAGTTGTGTGTGTGTGTTAGTTGCTCAGTTGTGTCTGACTCTATGCGACCCCATGGACCATGGCCCACAAGGCTTCTCTGTCCATGGGATTCTCTAGGCAAGAAAACTGGAGTGAATTGCCATACCCTCCTCCAGGGAATCTTTCCTACCCTCAGGTCTGCTGCATTGCAGGTACACTGTTTACTATCTGAGCCACCAGTGAAGCCCATAATTATAAGCTAGCCTCTTTAATTAATACACGAATGACTCAGATATGGATATAAATTATATATGTTTATATGTTAATATTTGTATGTCAGATGTATATAGTACTATGTAAAGATTAATAACCTAAATAGAATAATAGGTCTATTGTTTTATTAGTGAATTTATTTCTTGTTTTTCTTTTGAAAGATAGACATTTATACAATTAACGCAAAGTTAACACATGCTCTAAATAAGTAACTTTCAGAGAAATTCCATATCCACTACAAAGACCTACTGTTGACAGAGGTATATTCCATACAGTTATTTTTTCATGTTGCATTAATAGCGATTTCAATAGAGATGAAAGTGCTTTCATTTCAGTTACTATTATTCACCTAATCAGTTATTAGAATCAGTGTTAATCTGAAAAAAATGCTGGTACTTTATGTAGCTAAAGAAAGCACTAGGCTTCCTGTCCCATCCTAAAGGAACATAGGAGATTTAAAGCAGTAAACATTGTGGATCCTGTAACTTTAAGAAATTAGTAAAGATTACCTAGCTTTATGTGTGCTCTATGATACTTTTGGCCTTTTATACAGTTCATGAGGTCCTCATGGCAAGTATACTGGGGTGGTTTGCCATTCCCTCCTCCAGTGGATCATGTTTTGTCAGAACTCTGTGCTAGGACCGATCCATCTTGAGTGGCCCTGCTCATCATGGCCCATAGCTTCACTGAGTTGTGCAAGCCCCTTTGCCACAACAAGGTAGTGATCCTTGAAAGAGACTGCAGCCATAATATCAGAAAATGATTACTACTTAGCAGGAAAGTGATGACAAACCTAGACTGTATATTGAAAAGCACAGACATTACTCTGCTAACAAAGATCCCTATAGTCAAAGCTATGGTGTTCCCATTGGTCGTATACTGTTGTGAGAGCTGGACCTTAAAGAAGGCAGAATTGATGCCTTCAAACTGTGGTGCTGGAGAAGACTCCTGAAAGTCCCTTCGACAGCAGGGAGATCAAACCAGTCAATCTCAAGGGAGATCAACCCTGAATATTCACTGGAAAGACTGATACTGAAGCTGAAGCGCCAGTATTCTGGTCATCTGATATGAACAGATGACTCATTGGAAAAGTCCCTGATGCTGGGAAAGATTGAGGGCAGAAGGAGAAGAGGGCATTGAAGGATGAGATGGCTGGATGGTGCCACCAATGCAGTGAATGCAAACTTGGGCACGTGAATGTGAACGTGAACTCTGGGAGATGGTGAGGGACAGGGAGGCCTGGCATGCTGCAGTGCATTTGGTCATAAAGAGCTGGACACAACTGGGAGACTCAGCAAAAGCGATGATCATTTTGTCAGAAATACAGAATATATCTGAAAGCATTTTAGATGGCAACTCAGTTTAACACTGTTGTCAATGGGCCAGCCAGATGAGCAAAAATATGGGCAACAAGGCAAGTCTTCCTGTTATCCTATAAACAAAGAAGCACCTTTATTAAATTACACTTAAAAGCTAGGCTTTTTCAAGGCACTTGGAAGCCTGAACCCTAGGAAAGCTACCAGAATACTCTGTCTCTACAGCTTCCCCAGGCAGAAAACAATCAGGCTTAGAGCATATAACTCCCAGGAATCAGTGATTTCAGTGATAATCTAGTGTCTGGAAACTTGGCTGTGAGCAAAATTACAATTTCGTTTTCCCCAAAATCTCATTTATATTTAGCACTTCTGTCAAATGTAAATTTAAACAGCATACATGGTAATATTGCTATCCTGCTATGTTATCATATTATATAGCATTATGGTAGTTGCATTCATATAGCATTTAAACTCATTTCTACTTTGTGATCTAAGTACTCATTAGAAACCAATCCTAGATATTATCTTAGCTAATTAGTTGATAACAAAGCCTACTGGGATTTTAGTTTCTAATACACTTTTAACTGAACTTTGATATTAATGTTTTTGTTTTAATCCTATATATTTATTTTATGCATTTTAGAACTCTATTCAGAAAAGGAACCCATGTATTTTATAAAAATTCCAAAGATGTGCATGGCACATCAACAGTGAAGATGCTCAAAATGCAGACCACAAGTTAAGTAGCTGCACCAGATCATATCAAGTCTAAGGTGTTGAGTGATTTTTATGCCATGCCTCTGTGGCTCTATTCTACCTTAAGCACTCCCTGGGAGATTGCAAAAGTGCTTAATAGCCATAAAGGGATTTTCAGTGATTGGATGAAAGAATTATTTACAAAAAACAAATATGGATAGCACAGGAAATAATATTTCTCTCCATATTCAGCATTAGTCATCACCATCTGGCATAAAACTGCTAAAGCAAGCAAATCTGTCATCTTGTTGCTGAAGTTACACTGAGGTTTTGAGAATGATTGGGCAAAGTACATAGGCCACATGTGTGGGACTATGTACCAGAATGAGGGACTTAGTGAATGCTAAGTTGTTGTTCTTTCGCTAAGTAGTGTCCCACTCTGCGACTCCATGGACTGCAGCACACCAGGCTCCTCTCTCCTCCACTATCACCTGGAATTTGCTCAAATTCATGTCCATTGAGTCAGTGATGCTAGCTAACATCTGAGAATCCCTTGGACTGCAAGGAGATCGAATCAGTCAGTCCTAAAGGAAATCAACCCTAAATATTTTTGGAAGGACTGATGCCATGTTCGTCACAATAAGACTGTGAATCATGTTTAAGAAACACGTATCTCATGTTGATGTATAGCAAACCAATACAATATTGTAAAGTGATTAGCCTCCAATTAAAATAAATGAACTTATATTAAGAAAGAAACACATATCACTTGTTAAGTGTTGAGTTCAGTGAGTTGACGATACCATGGGAAGCTTTCTTATTGGGTAAGGCTATATTCCCTGGAATGGAAATGTTTCAATTTATTATAGGACAAGTAGCATTTGGGTGCCCACAATGCAAAGGCAATAATGTGTCATTCCTACAGCAGTAGGATAGACATGTGATTACAGACATTCTAGAAACATAAAGAAAGCCTTTCCAGTATTATGGAAAGATTTTTCTTTCTTTTGAAGAGATAGAATACTGTGGTTGGGAGCATATAATTCATAATTAAAGGTAACTTCCTTTTATGTTTCATGGAACTATAGTAAAAAGTCTTACCTAATGCCTCTGGTAATAATAATCAAGATCCTTGGTACATAACAGATCAAGTTTTGTACATATTCACAGTAAGTAATGATTATCTTTAAGTATTAAGACATAGGAGTAATATCAAATATTAGCAAAATATCTGTGTATTTATTTCAGTCCTATAAACCCTTCAACTGATTTAAAAAATGAATTCCCAGAATTCTGTCATCTCTTCATTTTTAATTTTAGTTCTCATTTCATATATTAAAAAATTTAGAAGCAGTTCTCATGCAAAGAGTTGACTCGTTGGAAAAGACTCTGATGCTGGGAGGGATTGGGGGCAGAAGGAAAAGGGGATGACAAAGGATGAGATGGCTGGATGGCATCACCGACTGGATGGATGTGAGTTTGAGTCAACTCCGGAAGCTGGTGATGGACAGGGAGGCCTGGCGTGCTGCGATTCATGGGATCGCAAAGAGTCGGACACAACTGAGCAACTGAACTGAACTGAACTGAACTGAGGAAATGTTTGAAAACTATTTATGTGATTAGTTCAATTATGTAATTAATATAAATAATTAGAAGCAGCAATCACAGTTTGTTATGTTTTAATAAGGCTTCTCTGATAGCTCAGTTAGTAAAGAATCCACCTGCAGTGAAGGAGACCCCGGTTCGATTCCTGGGTTGGGAAGATCCACTGGAGAAAGGATAGGCTACCCACTCCAGTAATCTCAGGCTTCCCTTGTGGCTCAACTGGTAAACAATCTGCCTGCAATGCTGGAGTCCTGGATTTGAACCTGAGTTGGGAAGATCCCCTGGAGAAAGGAAAGGCTACCCACTCCAGTATTCTGACCTGGAGAATTGTATGGACTGTATAGCCCATGGGGCCACAAAGAGTAGAACACGACTGAGCAACTTTCACCTCATGTTTTAATAAAATATCTATAATGCTAAGAAATTTTATGTAACAGTAGAAATTTTATTTTAAATCTTTGGCCTTTTAAATCACATCTAATCAAATTTTTAAATCTGTTGCAATTTCATGCTGTCAAACAGGAAACTGTCTTCATTATGCCTTACTGAAGTTGCTTGCAGACATTGGTATTTTCTTGACCATATTATTTCATGGACATCAATCAAATAAGAAGCAATTCATTTGTCTAGATCTTGGAATACTTCAGTTCCCCACTCCACTTATGGGACTCTACTAAAAAGTAAGATATACATGAAGATAGAAAATTATATGTTACATATAGTAACTAAATTATGGCATAATGTGTGATTTAGAAAGAAAATCTTAAGGTAGGTGAATTTCTTGAATTACGTTATAGATAAGACACATCAAAATTTGATAGCTTCTCTCTACTAAAACATTGTTATAAATACACACATATATATGCATATACACATATGTATATAAATATGCTTAGAAGGAAGTCTGTTTCCTTCCCACAGCTTTCCTATCCCATCATGCTATAAGCATCCTATAGAACAATTAGTATTTTTCTTAATGATTTAAGAAAAAATTTTAGCAAAAGAAATATGTTCTCTGCAAAAGAAAGAAATATATATTTGAATCACAATGATGATCATTGGGGATTTAACAATAAAGAAGAAGTAATCCTTCTTTTCAAGGAATTTAAAGTTTAATAGGCAGAGACAGACATCTAAAGAAACAATGTGTGATTTCATAAAGAATTAATGCAAGTACAAGAGAAAGAAACAAATAGAAAAATTCACAAAAGACGTTAACAGGCATTTTCTTTTCACATTAGAACAAACACAGAAACACTATAAACCTATAAAAAGATTCTCAATACTATTAAAAATAGAGTATGTATGTGTGGAACAGTGTAATTTTTTGAAAGTTTAAAAATCAGCAAATATACTGTTTAGGGAAACATATATGTGGGGTAAAAGCTACATCTTAAAGCACTAAAGTCATAAGATAAAGCTTAGCATGGCTGTTTCTTTAAATGGGAAAGATGGAAGTTGCCACTTAGAAGAGTCAAGGAGTGTCAAGAAGCAGTACTGTCGAGACATTAAGTTAACTGATGAGTTTTCCATACGTTATCATTATAATGTCCTGTAGTATGCAGTACATATGTTGGTTTTTTTCCTACGTGTTATGACAACATGTTTAAAAGGAAGAATTTAAATAAGGTGTTTATGTCACCTTCTGAGATGGAAGGCAAAAGGAGAAGGGGACAGCAGAGGATGACATGGTTAAATAACATCACCAACTCAATGGACATGAATTTGAGAAAAACTCTGGGAGATAGGGGAGAACAGAGAAGCCTGGTGTGCTGCAATCCATGGGGTCACAGAGACTGACATGACGTAGCAACTGAGCAGTTTATGTCACATAAAAATGTGTCTCTCAAAGAGCAATATTTAGAAAGCATGGCAGAAGACTTGCCATTGTAGAGGAGAGAGAAATCACCAGGAAAAGCTATATTTAGTTCATACACTATCATAAGAAATAAAAATTAGATAAGGTACAGCTCTTTATAAGAAAACATCTCATGGCTTATAAACAGTTTTTGTTTACCTTAAAAATACATTAACGCTCCAAGGAAATGCCAATTTAGACAATTCTAAAAATATCCAAATTCCCTACCAATAGCCCTGCTGTGGAAGCCAAATGATATTTTAATCTTCTAAAATATGGTTGGGGATGTGTTCTAATGCAATTGAAATTCAGCAGAAATTTGTGTGCCTGGCATGCTATTTTATTTTTCAGTGCTTTAGACTAAGGCATTCTTAAAGGAAATGATTATATCACTGCATGTTAAAGTGGATAACATGTCTGAAAATAGTCAAAATATATGTAAATCAGTATTTCAAGTAGGACCTAATGGAACCATTTATACAGGCTTGTTGAAGTTTGACCCATAATTGTGATTCCACCAGTGTGTTGTCAATTTGACTTCCCACTGCTAGTTGATCACCAGAGGACATAAATAGACATGGAGTGTATAATTGGTGCTGTGTTGCCACAAGTGGTTATTTAAATTCAGCTTTTCTCTACTCCCCTGAAATCATGTGCATTAGTAATAATAAGTAGATGCTTTGGAAATATAATCAAATCTTTAAAATATATTTGTTTCATTTTTTCTTCTCCCTAATATATTAACCTGGAAACCCTTCATATTTACATTTTATAAAAGCAAACATTCAAACCTATTCTACAAGCAGTGGGAAAATGTGGGTTGTTTTTAAACACACTGTTTTGAAAATTAATGGAATCAAACATCCCTTTCAAAAACAAAAATATTGGCAACCCACTCTTGGATATTTTAAGACAGGACAGAATGACAAATGTTTTTTAACCAATTCATTATGACCCAGCTCTTTGATGAGACCTGCTTTATTTTGGTAAGATAAGAAACAAGCCTGTCAAACCAATTTGCCCAGGTCACTGTGTCCCTTTCAATCAGGAAAGTTGGGGCTGTAATGTTACTGACCCAGAACTAGGCAGATTGTTCATTAGCATAATGGCTGATCACCCTAATGCATTTTAATGCCATTAACTTTTCCCTGTTCCCAGGAAGGAAAAGAAAATGTAGATAGTTACAATTTTAGATTTGTCATGGATAGGTTTTTGGTTGAGATTCTCTTTTCCCTCTCTTTCATAGACTTAAGTCACCCATAAGCCTACTTCACTTCTGGCTGAGGCCAAGATTGATAGGTGAATTACTAGAAAGAAAAGTGAAGATAGCAGTCCAAAATACTCTGTGTATGCTTAATTGCCATTAAGCATTGCCTTTGGAGCACACAGCATATGCTCTAATGTCCTTGCTCCACCCGCCTTAGGAGGGATGTCTGCCTCAGTTGAGGGAAAAGCAAAGTCTCAAATCAGTAACTCTTTCAGGCAGCAAAAAGAACAAGAAATTCCTAAGCTTTGAGGAAGTAAAATGTTCTACCTTGTTATTGTTTAACAGGTAGTGTACCAGGGACAGGCAGGATAATTGTGACAGAGACATAAAAATTTCTGGAAGCAGATAAATTCACACGAGGCCAAAATCAAATTACTAAAAGTTCAAAATATATAGGTGGCTTCAGAACTAATTTCAAATAAGAGGAATCATTTCCAAAGATTGTGGGAATTAAGAAGGCAAGACCCATGGCTTTTGGAAGCAGTAATTTAATCAGATGTGGAAAAGGGATCTCTTCTGGTTAGAAAGCTCCTTGGGCAATAGCCATTCTATAAAGCACCTCACTCTCCCTGAGAAGTTTCCTTGGTAGATAGATGTTGGAGGACTCGGATCTCTCATCTCAGACTTAAATGATATTGTCACTATTGGTCCCAGTTGAGGCTACAGTTGGTATCAGATGAGAAGACCACATATTCTAAACTGAATTGCTGCTCTGCAATGTGTTGCTACCAATTGCTTCTTGAAACTTTTCCTAATCCCTGCCCACTGGCTTTGACTTTTCTTTTCTCCAAATCTCTGTTTTACTTGATAGCAGATTTCATTCTCTGGTTTCTGTTTTCATTATTTTTGTCTTACCTTAACCTATAAGATGTTAACCTAACAGTGGTGGGGAAAAAAGTGAATGTGTTAGTCTCTCAGTCATGTCCAACTCTTTGTGACTTCATGGACTGTAGTCATCCAGGTCCTTGTGCATGGAATTCTCCAGGCAGGAATACTGGAGTGGGTTGCCATTCTCTTCTCCAGGGGATCTTCCTGACCCAGGGATTGAACCTGGGTCTCTTGTATTACAGGCACATTCTTTACCGTCTGAGCCACAAGAGAAGCCTTAACAATGGAATTCCAATGTAGTACCTAGTGCAATCACTTGTTAGCTGGAAGAAAATGCATTACCCAGCTTCATGGAAAACTATTAATGTAAAGTAATGATGTTGATGATGGCATTTGAATTTGTCCTGGTTCTTTTTAAGATAAAGATAATTTACAAGAACTGTCATATATCTGAGACCATAATAATATCCTTTCTCTGTTAATTGTTATGAGTAGCATGTAAAAATACTGATTAATTATTCTCTTTGTTAACCAGACTGAAATGTGAAGTAAAAATAAAGGATGCTGCTAACTTTTAAAGATAAAAATAATAAGCACAGAAGAGCATCCAGTTCTAGCAAGATCTCTTTAATTGCATTATCATTAATTGCTAGCAAGCTCCCACAGTTTCTTTCATGTGATGTATATTTTAAGAGATCATCTTGCCCTTAGGGTCCCTTTGAAGAGTCAATATGGCCACAATTGGAAATTATTCACAGGGCAGCATACTGCTCAATCTTGGCAAATTTTCTTAAAGAAGTGAATCCTACAGAATGTTTAAAAGATAAGAGCTAACAACTTGTTTTCCATAAGATTAAGTTCCTGTGTTTATTTAAGTTGTTGTTGTCTAGTCACTGCCATGTCTGACTCTTTTGCGACCCCATGAACTGTAACCCGCAACACTCCTCTGCCCATGGGATTTCCCAGGCAAGAACACCAGAGTGGGCTGCCATTTCCTTCTGCAAGGGATCTTCCTGACCCAGGGACCAAACCCGTCTCCTGTACTGCAGGCAGAGTCTTTACCACTGACCACCAGGCTGTGTTAATAAGTTTTAAAAAGGCTGAGATTTTGATTCCCTTGTGTCAGGAGGTAAATATGACTCTGCTCCACGAAGTCCTCAGGGACCCAGGCACCTTCCATTCATACCAGGTGTAACCATCCTTCTCACATTCCAAGATGGCAGGTGTAGCTCCATCCATACACTCAGTGTCTATGGACAATGGGAAAAGCTGTAGCACTACTGTGCATTAAGTTATGGTCCCAGAAGTGCAGAAGCACAGGACATTTTTTCCCACTGCATTTTATTGACCTGAGTTCATTGCATAGTCAAACTTAATGCAGAAGAACTGGAGAAAGAAGTTTTACTTCAAATATGTACTCAGGTAAAACTCACGGGTTTGACTCTGGTGGGAGAAGTGATACGGATCCCTGGCACCACTGCCACAAAACAGTACCCATTTAAAAGAAGGTTTTTAGAGAAATGAATGAATGAAATGAGTAGAAGGAGCAACAAGGTCTTCATAAATTTTGCAGTTTGCCATGAAGCTTCTTATTTGGTAAGTCTCAGATAGCACTTTCCTTGTGGTAGCCCTCTTATAAGGCACAGTAGCTCCCAGGGGCTATTAAAAGAACATTTAATAAACCAAACAAGAACAATATATTAAAAGGCACCCTGGAAACTCAAGCATGTTAATGTCTACCCACAGATAATAAATTTTGTCTGAAAGACTTAGGCTGCTCAAGTGTGTAAAATTTTTTTGTTTGTTTGGTTTTTGTTGTTGTTGTTTTTAATTGCTTGTAAAAAGATCAAATGGATTGCACTCAATACTGTTTCCTATCATGGTCACTTGAAGATATGAGTAAAAGTATTAATATTTTATACTATTCATTTCCTAGGAAATTTTTTCTTTGAGACTAGCACAAGAAATCTGTGATTTGACTTGCACTCAAAGTTATAGGCAGGAAGCAGTTCATTCACATGAACCATGTATCATAAATTATATTCTAATTGCCTAACCTGTCAAGTTTCTATACTGCTAAATATTCAGCTGAAGCAAAGGGAAGAAAACCTCATTATATGCTGAGCTGTATTTAATGGATTCTCTGATAAGGGAAATTTTACAAAGCGATTTCTAACAGAGTTATGGAAATTAATGAATGTTCAAAATATATTCATGTATTTTATTATAAGTACATTGTAACTCAATTAAAAACAAATCATAAATAACCTATATTATCCTTTTTATTTTATATTTAAACTTCCAAAATAAAGGAGAAAATCATATCTTTATTTTTATCATCAGTAGCAAAAAGACGTTTTATTTCTGATTTTATGTGCTGTACTTGGGGTCTGTACAAAGTACACTTTAAAAAGTGTAGTCTTAATTTTAAGAACGAAGGCTATTTTCAAGTAATAATTTTCATCACAGAATTTCTTATAAATAGTCTGGCACTTTTAATCATTCCGTTCTCATTGTCTTTCAATTTGCTCCACTCCTCTCTGCCAATGTCCCCTCCTCATCACACATCTTTCTGAGAGAAAAATCATACTTTTAGGATCCAATTTACATGCTATCATGAAAATCTTTTATGCCGTTTTCACCTAAAAGCCTTGCCAACCTCTTTTACCCTCCACAAGTACTTGTCTGGTCTGTCATACAGCGCACACTTTTATGGTATAGAATCCTGACTTAATCTTATCCCTTCTGTTAGATGACTCATTTTTGAGCACCAGCCTATCTAATTAATTCTGGTACCACCACTTGTCCCCAGGTAGCACAGGATACCTGGCACATGTTTAATGCTCAAACGGTGTAATAGTTGTGGATGTAAAATATAGCAACACTTAAATAAATACTGGATTATATTGTCATTTTCAGTATATTATGTTTTCTACATGGACATTTTTAGTTCCAGAGAGTTAATTCAGTCTGTTTTGTTATCAGTGTTTTACTAGTTACTGTTCTCAGAGATCAGAGAAGGTCTCTAACCTGCATTTCTAGAATTTTTTGATGTGAGTTACAAAGGTGATACTAGTGGTAAGGAATATGCCTGCCAGTGCAGGAGATGCAAGAGATGCAGGTTCGATCCCTGGGTTGGGAAGATCCCCTGGAGGAGGAAATGGCAACCTACTCCAGTATTCTTGCTGGGAATAATCCCATAAACAGAGGAACCTGACGAGCTACAGTCCATGGGGTTGCAAAAAGCTGGACACAGCTGAAGCAACTGAGATGGGAAATGACGATTATTTTATAGTTCACAAAATGGGAGCAAGGAAGGGCCCTGCTAGGGACAGCCTCTATTTAACCCATCATCTCCACCAGCCATCTTAAACAAGTCAGTGTTCTTATACTTAAAAACTTTGCTTTTCCATAGCTGGATTATCAGTTATAAAACTGATATTGTCTCTGTATTATCAGTTATAAAACAAGCTGTATTACTTGTTATTTCCATCTCCCATCAAGTAATAAAGTATAGTATGTTTTCTGAAATATCTGACTTGATACTAAGCCCTCACTCTAGGATGCTGCTGTGGCTTCCTCACTCAGTCTTTGTTACTCTGTGGACTGTAGCCCGTGTTACTCTTCTCTCCATTTAATTTTCCAAGCAAGAATATTGAGACATTCTTGAAAATTCCATGAAGAATATAACAATGCCCAAGTGTTAGAAATTCTTAGTGCTTGTACTTCTTTGAAAGGCTTCCAAAGAAACATTGTTCTAGATAAGAGGTTATAAAACTTTTAAACATCCTAGGGTGTTTCAATAAAAAAAAAATGAACGAAACTGAATAAACCAAAGAATCTAACAAACAACAATAACAATAGAAAAATAAAACCCAAACTCAACGTTCTGTAACTTTCCAAATAAAAACAGAATTTCATCATTACATAATTAAGATTTTGCCTCATTTCATAGATAAACTTTACTTTTTTAAAACATATGCATCTATGAGTTACAATGAATATTAGTTTTAAGTATTATTACTAAGAGGGCTTTCCTGGTGGCTCAGTGGTAAAGAATATGCCTGCACAACAAGAGACATGGGTTCGATCCTGGGTAAGGAAGATACCTTGGAGAAGAAAACAGCAACTGATTCCAATATTCTTGCCTGGGAAATCCCATGGACAGAGGAGCCCAGTGGCTACAGTCCATGGGGTTTCAAAAGAGTCAGACAGGACTTAGTAACTGAACAACAACATTGTTAAGAACATTTCTCCTTTAATGCCAAAGCATGTAAATAATGTGACTTTTGGTTCTCTTTTTGTTCTCTTCTACCACAAATAATGGTTAAATCTGTATTTGACTTCTGCCTATAATTTTTTCTTTTTGCATCAAAAATAAATGTAATGCTAAACTCACTTTGTTTTGTAAGAACTCATCAAATTTTAGCTTGAAACCTAAAGTCATGTTTTCAGTATAATTTTCAAGTAAGATTAGTTGCTCCAGAATCTGTTTCTCCATGTTCTTTATTTCTTAGTTGCACTTGTCTTTATACTTTGACATATGTCATCTAGGGGAAAAGACTCACAGCACAGTAATGACCTTGCCAAGGACCAAGAGGTGTGTCTTAAAGAATTATAATCTCTTGTAAGTCGATTTATGTGATTACTGTGTAAAACTGAACTTGTTCAGCAATGATGGATGGCAATGCTGCAGGTATTGACTGATCTTTAGAAATATTTATATGACAGGACCCTTAAGGTTTTGTACATTATGGGAGCAAATAAGTGCATACAGAGAAGGAGTGAGTTGTGATTCAGGTTCTTAAGCAATGCACTTAATTATCATATTTCTTCCATACCATCTACAGAGTATTTGCCAGTGTAGTAGAAGCAAGTGACATGTAAATAAATGCCCTCTGCCCTTTCAGAGCATCATCTTTGTAAAAACAAATATGATTTTGCAAAAAAAAAAAACCAATTATTTATTCATGTATAGATGAAGAATTTATTTAAAGTAAAAATCTACTTGAATTATTTAGCTTCTAAACTCAGCATGCTCTCTGATACATTTCCAGGCTGGGAATTGCAGACAGACACAGACACACAAACATAAGAAATTCAGTCTATGCTGACAATTCTACTTTGTTTAGGGAATCCCAACTCTAGTATATGAGATCATGTGTTTCCATCTGTGGCTTTTTGTATTTCCCTAGGTGATTCAGATTTTTAAATATCTTCATTTTTAAAATTTAATTTTCCATTAAATATTCAGATGACTAGAAGAAATATGTCTTGACAAAGTTAAGGTTTTTCAGAACCTATACATTAAAAATGTTTCATTGACTCAATTAAACAAAGGATAGTCACAGAAAAACAATCTGTAAAAATTATAAAATGTTTGCTGGATGAATGCATTATAAATAAAAAGCATCTTTATTTCTATACCTGCTGCTGCTGCTAAGTCGCTTCAGTCGTGTCCGACTCAGTGAGACCCCATAGACGGCAGCCCACCAGGCTCCACCATCCCTGGGATTCTCCAGGCAAGAACACTGGAATGGGTTGCTATTTCCTTCTCCAATGCATGAAAGTGAAAAGTGATTTCTACACCTACTATACTTTTTTAAAATTCACTCAGTGTGGGGAGGTCTCTAGCCAGTGGCTGAAATGTAAGATGCCCCTAACTACTATCTTGGTTAGTAGCAAACTCAGTCCCATGTAACAATCAGTTCCATATGACAATCCCAACACTGATTTAAGGGTAAATCGTTTCATCCCCCAAACCTGAGGCCTGATAATGGTTGACTACTGGATCTGAGAAGGAAATGACAACCCACTCCAGTATTCTTGCCTGGGAAATTCCATGGGCAGAGGAGTCTGGCGAGTTATAGCCCATGGGGTATCAAGAGTCGGACACAACTGAGCTACTAAACCTACCTACCTACTGGACTGGAAAATATAAGAAATTGCCTTTCCTACTTCCTTCCCCTCTCCCAATCTTTCACTCCTTTTTCCACCATATTGTGAACTAAAATTTCTGACCAGAGCAAAGTCACAGAAGGATGGAGAGAGGCAGGCAGAGAGCAAAGGTGGAGCACCTGCTAATATGACTGCCCCTTCGCTGAGCCTCACAGGTATTCAGACTTTCTCATGGGCCACTTAGCCTGGGTTCTGTCATCTGAAGTTCCCTCAGTCTGGGTGAAGGTTTCTCTATTCTAGCTGGTTGCTTCCTGCTTCAGCAGCAACTAAGACCTGACCAATCCACGTCCAACTTTGGTAGGCTGAGGTGGTCCTGTCAAAACAGGACTCTATCTTCCATTTCTTGAACAAACCATAGGAACTCAATGTACTTTGAACACAGCAGCACCAGTCTAGCACCAAAGCTGTGAGCAAGCTTCTTTCCTGTTCGTTCTCCTGGTTGGAAGTTGGACTCTGGTTCTTAGTAATCTCCTGGTAGCTCAGTTGGTAGAGTCCACCTGCAATGCAGGAGACCTGGGTTTGATCCCAGGGTTTGATCCCTGGGTTGGGAAGATCCCCTGGAGAAAAGAAAGGCTACCCACTACATATTCCGGCCTGGAAAAATCCTTCGATTCTATAGTCCATGGGATTGTGAAGAGTTGAAGTGACTTTCATTGTCACTCTGCAGGGAAACACATAAAGGTTTTCCAAATGGTCCATTAAATTATTTCTCTCTTGACATGCACCATCTCTTTTCAGAAAAATCTGCTGTGTAAACATCCCATTTCATTGTCACTTTTCCTAACCATTTAACGTGCTTAAAGTAGGAAAGACAAAATTGGTTTTTCAGTTTTAATTTATCTATTTTGAATATTTTGCAGGATACATCCTCTTACTTATCTGCTACTGATTGCCTTGGGGTCTAGGCTGATATCTATTTTAAAATCTTGGGCTTCCCGGTGGTTCAGTGGTAAACAATCCACCTGCAATTCAGGAGATGTCCCTGGGTTCAGAAGATCCCCTGGAGAAGGAAACAGTAATCCACTCCAGTATTCTTGCCTGGGAAATCCCATGGACAGAGGAGCCTGGTGTGCTACAGTCCATAAGGTCACAGAAGATTTAGATGTGAATTGGTGACTAAACAGCAACAAATGTAATCTCTTGCACTATAGCCACTTAGCAGTTCCTTTGCAAGCATCCTAAAGTGAATCAAATTCAGAGAAGAGAGAGAAAAAGAGGGGTTTCCACGTTCAGTGCATATATTGAGGTTTTTCTCCAATTCATACTTTGTGAAATGGAAATTAAACAGCATATCCATGATTGTTGTTCTTCAGTTGCTAAGTCATATCTGATTCTTTTTTGACCCCGTGCTGGAGAGTGGGTTCTGCAGCATGCCTACTTCCTCTGTCTTCCCAGTCTCTCCCAGACTGCTCAAATTCATGTCTACTAGATCGTTGATGTTATCTAACCATCTGATCCTCTGTCTCCCTCTTCTCATTTGCCTTCCATCTTTCCCAACATCAGAGTCTTTTCTAATGAGTCAGCTCTTCACATCAGGTGTCCAAAGTATTGGAACTTCTGTTTCCGCATCAGTCCCTCCAATGAATATTCAGGTTGATTTCCTATAGGATTGACTGTGACTCAGATCATAAACTCCTTATTGCCAAATTCAGACTTAAATTGAAGAAAGTAGGGAAAGCAACTAAACCATTCAGATCAGTTCAGTCATTCAGTTGTGTCCAACTCTTTGTGACCCCATGGACTGGAGCAAGCCAGGCTTCCCTGTCCATCACTTACTCCCAGAGTTTACTCAAACTCATGTCCATTGAGTGGGTGATAGCATCCAACCATCTAATCCTCTGTCGTCCCCTTCTCCTTCCACCTTCAGTCTTTCCCAGGATCAAGGTCTTTTCCAATGAGTCATTTCTTCACATCAGATGGCCAAAGTATTGGAGTTTCATCTTTAGCATCAGTCCTTCCAGTGAATATCCAGGACTGATTTCCTTTAGGATGAACTGTTTCAGTCTTTCCCAGGATCAAGGTCTTTTCCAATGAGTCATTTCTTCACATCAGATGGCCAAAGTATTGGAGTTTCATCTTTAGCATCAGTCCTTCCAGTGAATATCCAGGACTGATTTCCTTTAGGATGAACTGGTTGGATCTCTTGCAGTCCAAAGGACTCCCAAGAGTCTTCCCAACAACACAGTTCAAAAGCATCAATTCTTTGTGCTCAGGTTTCTTTATAGTCCAACTCTCACATCCATACATGACTACTGGAAAAACCATAGCTTTGACTAGATGGAATTCTGTTGGCAAAATAATGTCTCTGCCTTTTTAATATGCCGTCTAGGTTGGTCATAACTTTTCATCTAAGGAGAAAGTGTCTTTTAATTTCATGGCTGCAGTCACAATCTGCAGTGATTTTGCAGTCCGAGAAAATAAAGTCTCATTGTTTCCACTGCTTCCCTATCTATCCGCCATGAAGTGATGGGACCAGATGCCATGATCTTAGATTTCTGAATGCTGAGTTTTAAGCCAACTTTTTCAGTCTCCTCTTTCACTTTCACCAAGAGGCTCTTTACTTCTTCTTTACTTTCTGCCATAAGGGTGGTGTCATTTGCATACCTGAGGTTATTGATATTTCTCGAGGCAATCTTAATTCCAAATTGTGCTTTATCCAGTCCAGCATTTTTCATGATGTACTCTGCATATAAGTTAAACAAGCGGGGAGGCAATATACAGCCTTGACTTCCTCCTTTGCCGATTTGGAATGAGTCAGTTGTTCCATGTCTAGTTCTAACTATTGCTTCTTGACTTGAATACAGATTTCTCAGGAGGCAGATCAGGTGGTCTGGTGTTCCCATGTCTTTAAGAATTTTCCACAGTTTGTTGTGATCTACACAAAGGCTTATTTAAGTCTGAATTTGGCCATAAGGAGTTCATGATCTGAGCCACAGTCAGCTCCTAGTCTTGT
>SJYC01047957.1:0-11863 GCA_006408675.1 Madoqua kirkii | reverse complement strand
AGTTTTATATTATAAGAAAGCTAACTTTAAAAAATCGAGTGTAATATATTTCTGTCCTCTGGGGATATGAGATTTCCAATCAGAAATGAGTATTTAACATTACCTGAAACTTTAAACAAGAACTCTATTTTTTTTTTGGTAACATCCAAAATGAACTGATAGATTCTGAAGAGTTCACACTCAAAGGAAGTTGCCAGAAAGATGGTTTCAAGGAAGGCAGCAGTAGGTAGCAGTAGGGGGTTGCAAAGAGTCGGACAGGACGGAGCGACTGAACTTAACTGAACTAAGCAGTAGATATAATTCTCACATTCATTCTGCCCTCTGGCTGCAATGTACTATATATTCACAGTAAGGTAGAAAGAAGGAATGTAGTGTTTAAAAAATTAAATTGTATCTTTCAAAATGATTACTTTAGCAGTCTTTTCCAAGTGGTCTTTCAGTAATGGTCTAAAAGGAAGCCATAGTGGTGGATGTTATCTACACCAACCGTGGGATCATTTTACAGTGTATACAAATATTGACTCATTATGCTATACACCTGAAATATGTTACATATCAATTAAACCTCAATAAAAAATGAATTAAAAAATAAAAGGAAGCCCAAGTAAAAATCAATATGAAAAACACAGGTGCCTCAAGTTCCTCAACTGCCTACTTTATCTGTCAATTGCTTTATTTATTTACTTTACAATATTGTATTGGTTTTGCCATACATCAACATGAATCTGCCATGGGTGCACTCGTGTTCCCCATCCTGAACCCCCCTCCCACCTCCTTCCCTGTACCATCCTTCTGGGTCATTCCAATGCACCAGCCCCAAGCATCCTGTATCCTGCATCGAGCCTGGACTGGCAATTCATTTCACATATGATATTATACGTGTTTCAATGCCATTCTCCCAAATCATCCTACCCTGTCCCTCTCCCACAGGGTCCAATAGACTGTTCTATACATCTGTGTCTCTTTTGCTGTCTTGCATATAGGATTATCGTTACCATCTTTCTAAATTCCATATATATATATATGCATTAGTATACTGTATTGGTGTTTTTCTTTCTGGCTTACTTCACTCTGTATAATAGGCTCCAGTCTCATCCACCTCATTAGAACTGATTCAAATGTATTCTTTTTAACGGCTGAGTAATCCTCCATTGTGTATATGTACCACAGCTTTCTTAGTCATTCATCTGTCAATTGCTTTAAAAATTGCTCCCAATGGTCTATAAAATCAGTGATCCAAACTATAGAAAGCTTGTGTGCCACAGGAATTGTATATGTGTTATGCCAACTTTGTGGCACCCAGCAAAGCTAACACAAGGCTTAACTAGATGAATCCACTTTTATCCTCTTCCAAATACATACTTTCAGGTTGCAAGTTACCATCTATGATTTATTTTTTTCTTCCAATAGTCTCTTCCAAGCTCAAACTGTTTTTGCCCTTCTGTTTCCAGAGAATGGCACTAATTAACTATTAGATGAAATATAGGATATTGATGAAATACTAAACATTGATAAAATATTCAAAATAAGACATATTTATTATTTGCATGTGATGAAGTAGGAAAACATGAAAGAGATGTTTCTGTCAAGAAGTTTTCAAATCAACCCAAGTATGTATTAATTAACTTTTCAATTTACTTGTAATTATATTTATAATGTAAAAATATTATAATCACTGTCACCACCAAGATGAATCCCAAGAAAAATGGCTACTAAGTGTAATGTGGTACCCTAAGTGGGATCCTGGAACAGAAAAGAGCATTAGGTAAAAACAAAGGAAGACTGAATAAATTATGAGCTTTAGTTAATAACAATGTATGAATAGCTATTTTATTAATTTTAACAAATATGCCACACTAATGAAAGATACTAATAATAGGGAAAATTGAGTGTGGAATATATATGGGAACTCTCTACATGCTGCTGTTCTTATGTTAATGTAAAGTGGTTCTAAAATAAAAAGTGCATTTTAAAAATACATTAAAATATTCTGTTATCTAGAGATAGGCATTCAAAAAGAATCTGTTGTTTAGGGTTGGAATTCTCACTTCAATTTGTAAGTGTCACAAACATTGAACATTTTAGTTCTTTTGGCACCTGGAGAGAATGTATAGCTTGTTGATGATCAAATGGCATCTTAATTTTATGTTGTTTACTGAAATTTATTGTATCTGTGCATGGAATGGCAGGTTCACCCAACATATTACTAACTTACCACAATGCCACTTTATATGTTGTGTCAGTATAATGCAAAGCAATTTCCAGCTTCAAAATTATTTGCACACTTATATTCATTTGCTTAAAATGGATTTTGCCTCTTTCTCAGGAAATAATTCCTGTCATTCTTTCAATAAGATATACAATACCTACCTGGGACTTAGTATGTGACACCATTTGGAATAACCTTTGGTTCTTTGTTCTAGCCAAACTTTTGCCAAGACCAGGAGCAGTGGGATAGGTGTTATGGTGTGAACACTCTCTCTCCCTTAATTCCTTTCATCATTTATGGCCTTCTAGTCATAAAACCCTAGAGACAGTCAGTCTCTTTCTCCTCTATCATTCTTTGTGCTTCAGCGTTTGAAATTTAATGTTTATGTTTTCCTATGTGACAAAAATTTCCTTGTATACACATCTCTAGCACTAACATTCAGGCTAAGCGGCCTTGAGTCTTTCCTGGCTTCAAAGAACCCCCCAGTCAGCAAAATAGGTTGATATTAGCATATGAAATACTGCATGTTCTAGGTGTCCCAGACAACCAGGCAGGTCTAAGCACTCACCTTTAACAAACTCTTTGAGGTTGGCACTATTCTTAATTTTACAGGAAGAGGAAGATGAGGCCAGAAATTTTTAATCGCTTGCCCAAGATCACGAACCATTAAGTACTGGAACCCGATCCATGGTACCCTAGATCCTAGGAATTCCCTGGTGGCTCACACGGTAAAGCGTCTGCCTACAATGGCAGAGACCCGGCTTCAATCCCTCCATCGGGAAAATTCTCTGGAGAAGGAAATGGCAACCCACTCCAGTATTCTTACCTGTAAAATCCCATGGACAGAGGAGCCTGGCGGGCTACAGTCCATGGGGTCGCAAAGAGTCGGACATGACTGAGCTACTTCACTTTCACCCTAGATCCAAATTCTCCTCGTACACCACCTTCCAGAATTTTGTCAGTGCTTGAAACTATCAAAGGAAGCCTTGTTGGGGAACTTAAAGACATAAATCCAAGCCAGACCTTAGCTGGAAGTTCTTAAAACACTTTATCTCAGTTTATTCATTGATAAATATATGCAATTTAAGTAAATGCCAATTTCCCAAAGGTTGATTGGAGGAGGGGACTATTTGACATCCCATCTTTTAACAACCTTCTCCATGACTTCTGAAAATTCTCTTGTCAATAAGCACTAAATTATTTCCCACATTCAAAATTAGTTAACAACTAAATATATTAATTTTTAGAACATTTTAAGATGTTGGGCATACCATTCACAAATTACAGATTTAGCCATCCTAGACAGGTTTTCCTACTTTATCCTCTGTCCCCCGAAACAATTATCCACACAGCAGCTAAGAAGTCTTGCAAACCTTAATCACACCCCCTATCCACACTTTCCAAAAGCTTCCCAGTTTCAGAAAGGAAAAAAAAAAACAAAAATTCTAAAATTCTCTATAATCCTAAAATTCCTCACCTAATGCATCACCTGCCCCCATCTCACACACATACACACACACTTCCCACAGCTTCTTCTAATTACTGACTCCCTTACACACACTTTCCTCACCACTCTTGATGGTGGTTTAGCCGCTAAGTCATGTCTGACTCTTGTGACCCCATGAACTGTAGCCTGCCAGGCTCTTCTATCCATGGGATTCTTCAGGCAAAAATTGCCATTTTCTTCTCCAGGGGATCTTCCCAACCTAAGATTCAAACCTGGGTTTTCTGCATTGCAGGCAGATTCTTTACCGACTGAGCTATGAGGGAAGCTATGAGATAAGTCCTTACCACTCTTATCCCCTCATTATTTTTTTACACGTCAAGAACACTCCAACTCAGGGCATCATATTTCTTCTTTTAGGAATGTTTCTTCACCTGGTCAACTCTATGGCTCATTCTCACTTTTCTCATATCTCTTCTCAAAAAATCACCTATATAAAAGAGACTTTCCCAAATCCTACTCGCCCCATGCATGCAAATCATTATTACTATGCTCTGCTCCCCACCCCCCCCAAAAAAAAGTTGTCACCATCCAACACCCTTATACACAATATTTTACTTTATTTTTAATTTATCCTATCCCCCAAGTATGTAATCTTCTTGAGGGCAGAGATTACTTTTGTTTACTGAATATCTCCAGCACTTGGTCCATCATAGGTGTAAAATACATATTTGTTGTGTGAATAAATGAATGAATGAATCTAAAAATTGTGATATGCAGTGTGTAGTGGGATACACTTATCAATCTATTTTCTTTCCTTCCTTGGTGATTTATACATCCTAAGAGTGATTTCTACACTATTTGAATAATATATCTGTTACTTAATAATAGTAACAATTTAATAATTAACAATATTGTTAATTAACAATTTAATAAGTAACAATAATAATAGTAAGTAACAATTTCATCACAATAGAGACATATGACAAGTTTTTTGACCTTTTGAGGTGGTGTCCTCAACTGTAATATGGGAATAATAACAGCTTTCTTGCAGATTTCAGTGAGGAGATAGTACCTGGAAGATACTAATTTAGAGTCTTACGGAGATGTCAGGCTAATATGCAGCTGTTCATCATGGAGGACATTTCTGACCATGACAGCAGAGGAGACCAGACCAGCCTGTTTGTATTATGATAACAGCCCCACCTCCTCACTGCTTTCCCAAACCTGGCACCTACAGAATTTCTTCAGTTATGCTTGCTTTTCATTCAGATGATGGGAGCAACCTGAGATAAATTGCCTTCGCCCTAACCTAGGTGTGTGAGTTACCAACCACCATTATTTATTCATACCAACGCCTCCCTTTATTGACATTGAATAATTGCATGTTGATTGTATTTAGGAAAATCAACAATCCCATAGTACAGTTCACTTTTCAAAACAGAATTCACAACCTTCAAAAGAACAAAGAAGAATTAATGCATTTCAAAACAATGCAAGTACAAAATTTTTATCTACATTGAAAATTGGTAATGATATTAATAAAAATTATAGATTAAAGATAAATATTGATAGAAAACTAAGAAAGTTTTTTGATGTATGTAGTTGCGTATTTTGTTATAAATATTAGATACTAGAGATTAAAGTATTAAAATTTTAGTATGTATTATGGTTAGTTTTTAAATTTTTTAAATTTGTTAATAAACAATTTATTGTATCTGTTTGGCTACATTAGCATCATATTAACTTCTTCTAACCTTCAGAAATTAGGAAAAGGTAGCAATTATACCCTTATCAATTCTCTTTAGAATCAAGCAATTAATCATTCATTGCCCATGGCACTAATAAGTTAATAGTCTTTTGGGGACTCATTATAAGGAGCAATATGTAGACAGATTCATTTAGGTAATCTTTTTCTGAATGTTGATGAGGTTATTTGTAGATGATACATGCATGTTAGGATCAATTATAACAAATTACTGCAGGTTTTCTTTCTCCTTTTTTAAAAAAGCAGAAAGGACAGAGACTGTCTAAATCAACTAACAACTACAGTTTTGAGATATCTTTGAAGTTTCTTTAAAGTGAATGAATGGAGCAATTTTAGTGAAACCCAGTTTTTGTATCTTAATCTATTAACCTGAGCAGCTCAACAAATTGTAATGACTGTGTATACACATTCTGAATCAGGTGTTGTGAGATGTGTATTTGGAAGGTTTTAACTATGGAAGACTTTGAAGCCAACCAACACAAGTAGTCAGTCGTGACATTGCTTTACTATTTTTCTACCCTCCCTCTTCCACCCCCCGCCCCCACACACACTTATTTTTATTATCTTAATTCATTACACTTTTAAATTCTCTTTGCCACTTACGATTCAGATTTAGGTTGCATCCATGTGAGGTTAAATATTTTAACATTTTTATAGACTCAGTACTCCATTCTTAAAAACAAGTTATTGGACTAATTTATGTCACTGAAGTAACCTTCCAGTTTCATTAAGTTAATGGAATTAACCAGTGGCTTTGGTTGGTGAACACAAGGTAAGTAGTTCAATATAAAGATATAGAGAAACCTTATTGTAGTTTAAATAGTTTTAGCACTTGGGAGTTATTTTTTACTAATTGCCAGCTCTTTGTGATTCTGTTTGCACATGTAAATATAGAAAAATGCATCCTTAAGGTAAAAATCATGTTTAATGTAGACATTTTTATTTTAAGACGCCAATAAAGGGATTTAAAATATCCATCCAGAGGTCTTACAAGTTAAACTTACTGTTACTTCAGGAATTGTTTTGAAGACAATGTGATTTAAACCATACCATTACTCTAGCAAAACACCAAGACTAACATTTAATGCATTGTTACTAACAATTTAAACTCACTAATGAGCATTTAAATGTGAATTCATTAGTAATAGTGGCCCAGACTTGTCCTTGAATGCTCACATGTTGCTTCCTTTGAGGTCAGTGGGATATATGCTAGAAGGATTAAACAGCTGATAAAAGGATTTATTTTTTTCTGTATAGCATACTCATACTTATGGAATAGAATTTCTTAGAAAATATGTTGCAAATATAAACAATATAAGCTAGATCTGATTTTCACAGCCAAACCTGATATGATTGATGGTTTTGCTCATGACCAATGACCTGCTCATATTCTTACCTGTCCACACTAAAAACCCAAAAGGCAAAGAATGCTTTGTAACTGTCAAAGATACGAAAAACTGTCAAAAGAACATGAAATCAGCTGTGAAGCAAAAGTCGTGGTTCAGTTTTCTCAAAGATAATATATAAATTGCAAATTTCCAAATTATAAGCACTCCACTAATGCACTGTGCCCAGGGAACTGAGACCTTACTCATCAGATTTAAATCAAGCATTACTTAAGTATAATTGATAGTCCCATCTAATATAACTATTTATTAAGTATGTTTAAATAGGACATTCTAGTACCCAATCATGTAAAAAAAAAATTTAACTTACAGTTTACTCTTATTGCAACCAGTTAGATAATGAATGTATACTTCCACATTAGTTACTGAAGTCAGGAAGTTCACTTCTTTTAAAAATGTATTTTTATTTTGTTCTGTTTTTAAATCTGTTGTTCTCTTGTTGCATTATTTTATAAGATCAAAAGGCCTCCAATCAGTACTTTGTGGGGTTTCTTTGCACAGGGAAAGAGACAGGTAGTTTTGAGTTGTTTTCCCTCCATCTATTTGCTGATGCTCTCGCTGCCCTCTCCCCTAACCCAGGCCTCAGCCAAAATGACCAGCTCATTTTCCCCTGATTGGCTCCTCCTGCTTTTCTCTCTGCCACTTCCTCTTCTATTTTCCTGACCATCAATCCCAGTTCATGTCAGACTTCTCATTCACGGTGCAGTGGAAATACATGTGTTTTGTGGAGCCTCCCCTGATCACTGCAACTGGAAGTATTTATTCCTTTCTCTAAGTTTTTATTGCTCTATTAGTCAGGATCCAGTCAGAAAAACAATCCATTCCATTTATTTTGCCAGAGAGAATTTAGTTAAGAATTTGTTTAAATAGGTATAGGAGGGCAAATAGAGAAGGGAGCCTTGACTTTACAAAGAGACAGTAATTGAGGGAAGAAGATACCATCCCTAGAGCTGGGAGAACCTGGCCCTAGAGGTTATGGTTATGAGAACCTAGAATTTTAGAGGAAGTCCCCCTGGGGCTGGGTCCCACATCTTCCGGAGGGGACATCTTCCGCCACTGCTGGTGCCTCAGAACTCAGAGGAATTGCCCTCACAGAATGAGGGCTGAATTCTGAGAATGAGGTATCACAGCTGGCTTCACAGATTGAGAGGAAAATTGAACACGGAACACGTTAATACTCTGAGTCAACTGCTGAGGTGATGTTGATAGGTGTGCTTAGTTGCTCAGTTGTGTCTGACTCTTTGTGACCCCCTGGACTTTAGCCCACCAGGCTCTTCTGTCCATGGGATTCTCCAGGCAAGAATGCTAGAGTGGGTTGCCATGCCCTCCTGCAGGGGATCTTCCCAACTCAGGGGATGAACCCAGGTCTCCTGCATTGAAGGTAAATTCTTTGCCATCTGAGCCACCAGAGAAGCCCGTGTTGATGCTGATAGGAAAAGGAAGGGAAAAGGTGAAGTGGCATCTCTTCTTCTCCCTTCTTCAATCGTCTACTCTTTTGATTAAAGGAAACTAACAGAGAGCCAGCTGGCAAAGAAGACGCTAACTTCAGCATAACAAAATAGAGCAGAAGGGCAGATTTGGAACTGAGAGATAGTAACTAAGTAACCAGCACTTTAGCATTTTAATTATACCTCTTTCAAATACTTAGCATTAGCATTCCTTCTAATATAGTGTTCTATATTATCTCATCTCCTCTCAGTGTCTAAGGATCCTTGAGAATGGTGTAATTCATATCTTGATCTTTCAGATTTCAATTAATAGTGCTGGATAAGTGAACTCTCCCAAATCAAAGCCTTTTCCTTTTCAATTGTAAGTACTGAATGTTTCTTTATAAAGGAAGATCATAGAAAATTAGCTTTTCTTTTCTTTGACACTTCAAATAATTTTTCTAGGATTTAATTGAGATTTGTATGATAATACATATATCCAAACAAAAGCAGACAAGAGTCTTCTTTTTAAAATTAATCTTTTAGTAGTCTATATATAAATTATGCAAATATTGCTTTAATTTCACAAGAGATGTACTGTTTCTCAGTTCAACCTTGCCACGTTCTCCTGTCTCTACTAAGAGAGAGAGCAGAACCCAAGAATGAGTGTTCCCAAAGCTGAGCCAAATGAAGAAGGAGCTGTTAGGATAGGGCATTAAAAGTTGGAGAAGAAACTGGGGTTCAAGATGAAGATCTTTATGCTACTGTCATCCAGAAATGATTTACTGGTGAAAGTGTAAGTCAGTCATACAGTGAGTGCGACTCTGTGGTCCTATGGACTGCAGCCTACCTGGCTCTTCTGTTCATGGAATTCTCTAGGCAAGAGTACTGGAGTGGGTTGCCATTCCCTCCTCAAGTTTACATATGCGTTGCCTGACTCTCCAGGTACTGCAGTGTGAGCTCACAAGGGTGAATCAGCAGAACTCTATTAATTTAAATGGTCTGTATTTAACTTGACAGAAAATGGGAACTCTGCTGTTGAACCACAAACGCATATCTACTTATACAAAATACACATACACAGATTCAAAGCTATGGATCGCTACATGTTATACTTCAGAGATTCAGGAAGGCTTCTTAATGCATAGAAAGATTTTACAATGAGATATTTCCTCATCAACTAAAGAAGTGTTGCATAAAATTCTACATAAAACTCTAGAGGTCCTGATGTTATTCTGAGAGGTATGAAATCAGCCTTATAACTTCTTGTCAAAATTTTATTTACTCGAAAGGAAACCATTTGTTCCAGTGTAACAATTTTATGTATGGTATGTCAAGTTCTGACCTACAGAACAATGGCAAACTAGGAATTGATTGTTCATTTTACAAATTATTGACTCTACAATTACTTTTATTAACGGGACCTTATTGCATATACAAAAAGCAATTCCATTTATCACAATTGGATTTGCGCACAATTTTTCAGATAATGATTTTTTTGTGTGTGAGTTGATCTGTACAGCAGGAGGCACAGTCATATAGTTAAATCTGATGAGAGTTAGACCCTGTTAATGATATATTCAGTATTCCTTTTTTGCAGAAAATAAGGGAAATATTATTCTCCATATAGTTGTCGAGTCAGAATTGCATCTTCTATAACTGTTTCTGTAACTGTTGTTCACAAATACTATCCATAGCTGAAGTTCAAGTTATAATTAATGTTAGTAAGCTGTGAAGTATCAGCAAAATCACTGTTTATTATCTGATTGCTTAAAGAAGCAGTGTACCATAACAGTAAAAAAGCAGAGGATTTATGTCAAAATACAGCCTCCTTCACTTACTAGCATGTGATCTTAGCAAATTATTTATTTGAAACTCTCAATGTTTCTTAGGTTTGTTATGCAGGGTTAAAAAATTGAGGAGCTCAGGTATTTAGCACGCAACTCCAAAATATACTGCTATTGTCAAATTTAACCATTTTTTATCCATCTTCATTATCTATTTATGCATGAACAACTTATAAGATACTCATTTCAGGAGTGTATTTAAATATAAATCCTCTTGTATTTCATAATCATTTTCAATATTATTAAGCTCTCCTTACCTGAAATCTTAATGTCCTGGTCAAATAGCTCATCTAAAAACAAAATTTGCGCTAGTGTTGGCTAGGGCTTCCCACACGGCTCACTGGTAAAGAATCATCTGCCAACGCAGGAGTCATTGAACTGTGTCTGACTCTCGGCCACCATGTGAACTGCAGCAGGCCAGTTCTCCACTATCTCCCAGAATTTGCTCAAACTCATGTCTGTTGAGCCAGTGATGCCATCCAACCATCTCATCCTCTGTTGTCCCCTTCTCCTCTTGCCCTCAGTCTTTCCCAGTATCATAGCCTTTTCCAGTGAGTCAGCTCTTTGCATCAGGTGGCCAAGGATTGGAGCTTCAGCTTCAACATCAGTTCTTCCAGTGAACATTCAGGATTGATTTCATGTAGGGTTGACTGGTTGGATCTCCTTGCTGTTCAAGGGACTCTCAAGAGTCTTCTCCAGCACCACAGTTCGAAAGCATCAATTCTTTGGCACTCAGCCTTCTTTATGGTCCAACTCTAATATCCATACATGACTACTGGAAAAACTATAGCTTTGACTATTAGGCTTCTTTCAAAGATAATATGTTAAATCAGCAATTTTGTATAGTTTTTCTCCTTGTATCATCAGGAGAATGTTTACAGTTCTTAACTTCACTTCAGTTCAGTAGATTTCCCCTAAAAATTGTCACCACACTAAACCATCTGCTAGAGTAAAGTTCAGGAATGAAGTTACATATACAGACTATATTCATTCACTCTACAAACATGTGGATGTGATGTGGGAAAATATCATTTTATAGTGAGTCTAAATTTTCTCATATTTGTTATATGGGTAAGAAATGTAGAATCTGAGGTAAATAAATAAAAGCTGAAGAACTGAAACAACTCCTTGTTTTCTGTGACAGCACTCTGCCATAGATAGATCATGACTTCCTACATTCTAATTTTGGATCTTGTGGATATACTTTTCGTCACAAAAGAGACTGCAGATGCCGTTAAAATTAAGGATATTATTAATTATCCAGTGAATCCCAATGTAATCAAATGAGCTTTTAGAAGCAGAGTTCTTTCTCTGGCTGGAAGAAGAAGCAATGCCACAGAAGAGGAAGCCTGAGAGCTTGGAGGCTTGAGACAGACTGGACAAGCCGTTGCTAGTATGTAAAGGGAGGGGTCAGTATGGCAAGGAGGGCAAGTGGCCTTAAGAAGCTGAGTGACTCTTGGCCACAGCTATCAAGGCAAGAGGGAGCCCAGCCCGTCTACAAGGAACTGATATCTGCTCACAGCCTGGATGAGCTTGGAAATAGATTCTTCTCCAGAATTCTACCTCACCTGGACTTCTAGCCTTAGGGAACTGAGATAATAAATTTATATTATTTTAAACCACTAGCTTTATGGTAATTTGTTAAAGTAACAATAGAAAATTAGTATATATATTTCCCTAGTTGTCTTTAATATGAAAATTGTTATTTCTGTAACAGAGCAATCAGACAAAATAAATCTTTTTTTAAATACTAAAATCTATT
>SJYC01047956.1:0-17517 GCA_006408675.1 Madoqua kirkii | reverse complement strand
TACTTCATATTTATTTAAAATAGTTTCTAAAATCCTTATGTGATTGAAGTTAATGTAATATTTATGCAATCAGAGTTAATGTTAAGACATGTAATGACTTTATCAGGTAAGCCATGAATATAAATTACAAATTATCATAATTATTTAAGATCATAATATTTTCTTGGTGAAAATATTTTTTCAAAAGTAATGGTTGGTCTTATTAATTTTTCAAGTATACTTCCACAATGAGTTTATTAACAATATTCTTTATAATAAATAAGTAATAATAGACATTTAAGAATAAAAATAATTCCAACATAGGTAGAAAATCCTTGTTTAAATGGTTTAGCCTGCCATTTATGCATAATACAAGTTAGCAGAGGATATTGTAAGTTGCTTCAGTAGTGTCCGACTCTGTGCGACCCTATAGACAGCCGCCCACCAGGCTCCCCCATCCCTGGGATTCTCCAGGCAAGAACACTGGAGTAGGTTGCCATTTCCTTCTCGAATGCATAAAAGTGAAAAGTGAAAGTGAAGCCGCTCAGTCCTGTCTGACTCTTAGTGACCCCGTGGACTGCAGCCTAACAGGCTCCTCCATCCATTGGGCTTTTCCAGGCAAGAGTGCCGAAGTAGGTTGCCATTGCCTTCTCCGAGCAGAGGATATAGCATTTAACAAATATTGCCATTTCAGTAACCCCAATTCTAAGAATTTATTTTAATGAAATACTTCTAAATATGAAAAAGTCATGCTTAAGGATATTCATTACAGTGTCATTTATGATTTCAAAAATACTTAAGTGATCTAGGTGATAGGGAAATGGTTACCCAAATTCTGGGTGCTCAAAGAGCCAGATGTGTATAAGAGACAGGTCCGACTCTGTGCGACCCTATAGACAGCCGCCCACCAGGCTCCCCCATCCCTGGGATTCTCCAGGCAAGAACACTGGAGTAGGTTGCCATTTCCTTCTCGAATGCATAAAAGTGAAAAGTGAAAGTGAAGCCGCTCAGTCCTGTCTGACTCTTAGTGACCCCGTGGACTGCAGCCTAACAGGCTCCTCCATCCATTGGGCTTTTCCAGGCAAGAGTGCCGAAGTAGGTTGCCATTGCCTTCTCCGAGCAGAGGATATAGCATTTAACAAATATTGCCATTTCAGTAACCCCAATTCTAAGAATTTATTTTAATGAAATACTTCTAAATATGAAAAAGTCATGCTTAAGGATATTCATTACAGTGTCATTTATGATTTCAAAAATACTTAAGTGATCTAGGTGATAGGGAAATGGTTACCCAAATTCTGGGATATAAATGCAACAAAAAATGATGCACTTATATAAAAGACAGCTATGAGTATATAGAAACTCATAAGATTATGGTTTTAAGTGTATATATTTAAAAACTCATTAATATTATAATTACTTAAAAGTTTTAATATTTGCAAAGGAAGAGAATATGTACACATATTAATAGTTTTATGAATAATGGAATCATGGTAGTAGCTCTTTCATTTGTATTTTCAAACAATTTATGGTTACATAATTTGCACAATTTTATTTACATGTTTTAAAAATAAAAATCATACTTATTTCTTGAAGCCTATGAGTCTGATTGAAGCCTTTCTTCTCATATAATTCCATAGCTTGATGGAGTCTGAGCTTGAACAGGAATGAATATTGCATATTCTTACAATAAAGTATCAAAAAAAATCTTGAAAATAAAGGAGAGAAAAACTGACCCTTTACATTTTGCTCATAGAAATCAGTAGGAGAACCATTCTCTGCAGTTCATCTTCACCAGTCCAGGTCCAGGCTACAGCACCAGTCACCTTGTCTTCCTTCAGTCCATTTCTCACATCCCAGTGCAGTCAGAATGATCGATTTCAGTAGGAAATCTGCTCACATTATCTTCCTTAAATTTTCTAGTAGCTCTTCTTAGCTCTGACGTTAAAGGATATTTGAACAGGAATGAATATTGCATATTCTTACAATAAAGTATCAAAAAAAATCTTGAAAATAAAGGAGAGAAAAACTGACCCTTTACATTTTGCTCATAGAAATCAGTAGGAGAACCATTCTCTGCAGTTCATCTTCACCAGTCCAGGTCCAGGCTACAGCACCAGTCACCTTGTCTTCCTTCAGTCCATTTCTCACATCCCAGTGCAGTCAGAATGATGGATTTCAGTAGGAAATCTGCTCACATTACCTTGCTTAAATTTTCTAGTAGCTCTTCTTAACTCTGACGTTAAAGAATAAAATTCTTTGCTAACAAAGTTGAGTATGGCTTGCCCCCACCAGACTTTCCAGCTGCTTCCCAAGCCCTCACATTCTCGCACTCTTGTCTTTGGCTACATCATCCTTCAGACATTGTCCCATACACCGCAGTCCTTTCTTTACTCAGGCTCTTCCTTCTGCACCACTTTGTAATTCGTTTGTGATATTAATACCAAATTATCCTTCAGATATCAGCTCTAACACGTGCATTACAGTTCAGAATCTATTGCTGTTGTATACGCCCTTATCTAAGGCTCATTTCTATGCAGTGCTTATTTAATCAGTTTGTAATTATGCTTTCATTTTTTAAATGATTTGGTTACCTGTCTCTATTAACATATTGGAATCACTAGAAAGATTAGGTTTATCTTTGTTACTTTGTTACTGGGGTGCTAAGAACAGTGACATATAATAGGTGCTCAGTAAACATTTTTCAGTGAATAAATGATATTATAAATTAGTTCACAAATAAAATAAAGGGCACCTTTAAATAAAAATCAAATTGTTAGTACAGTATGGCAAATGAAGGTGCCAATGGACTTCAAGAATTATAGTTTCATTGGCAAAGAACATTAATGCATAAATGAGTCCATCAATCTGGCTTAGTCTAATTCATTAAACATTTGAATCAACAGGTTAAGTCTTCATGTTCTTTTTCAAATAAATCAAAATAAACCTTTTGATTACAAGTTGGCTTTTGAAGTGATTGGGTTTACAGGAAGAAATGTGATGGCAATAAAACATGAATATGCTAGCTCAGTTGTCAGTCGTGCTCATGTAAATCAGTAAGTTAATATTCTGACTTTATATAAAATTTTTCATATGAAACCCAGGCTCAAGGAAGTAGGGCTGTTTCAACGTGAGGACCTTATTAAGTCTGGGGATTTCCTGGATTTCACTCTAATCATGAACTGGGAAAAGTCTACCTAACAAAGTTACCTTATAATGTTTTATTGGATATGGTCAACCAGCCTTTCCCAAACCATGTGTGGTCATTTATAATATATTTTAATTTAATATGCCAATATCCATTGGCTTCTGCACAAGATGAGGAAAAAAACATGCATATCTATGTATATGAAAATAGAAATATTCATTTAACACTTCCTAAAGGTGATAGAGAGATGGAGAGAGTTCTTGCTTTGAGAAACTTAGAGGCAATAAACATGAATCACTGAAATAAAAGAAAATGCAGTAAAATCAACTACAACAGTGTATGTGCTCAAGGAATCTTATGAAAAATAATAGAGAATATATAATTTCTGAATGAAGAAGTGTGATAGTAACTAATTATGTGACAAACAGGAAGCTAAAGTTACTTTCTTTTACTGGACAAATGATGAACTAAGCCAACTACACATTTAATTTTTTATTGGTGATAAAATGCCAGCAAATGAAGGAAAGATGAAAATGTAGAATTTAGAGCATTCTTTCTCAAAAAGCAGAAAGATGAGAGAGAGAGTTTGGATATGTATACTAGACAAGATAACTGTAAATGTATTACAAAGAATCTCCAGTTTTTAATGGATGAACATATAGAAGTTTATTTGGCCCTCAGATGTCAAGGTGGGTGGCTTTCCTCCATGTGGTGATTCAGGAACTCATGTTCCATCCATCATTTAATTTTACCATCCTCTTCTGCATTTAAGTAGGTGAAGAGAAAAGAGAATGGAGAAGATATGCCCACTTCGTGAATGCTCTGTCCATATTGTGTTACTAGAATCTAGTCATAGGATCAAGCTTGGATGCAAGGTAGGAACACCGGGAAATGTAATCTACAGAGTACACTATGGAAAGAGGGTCATTAAATGACAGGAGTTTTCTACCAGTTAAGCTCTGTGAAATTTACACTGATGCACATGAAAGCAAAATTTATAATCTCAACACCCTCACATATAGAACACATATAGAATACTATAAAGTCGGTGAAAAGAAAATAAATAAATTCTAATTTAAAAAACTGCACCCCCAAATGTGTAATTTTCAGTTTCTAGAAAGCATGAAACCTAACAGCTTTACCCTTAGGGAACAATATAAGGTGGTCAATTTCAGGAAATTATTTCTAGGGTTATATTCCAAATGTTGCCTTTAATTTTCACTTGTAATTATGAATTGCAGAATGACAGAATGATTACTAAAGCAATTGAGCATGCCTCAGTTACCATAGAAGGAAATGGCAACCCACTCCAGTATTCTTGTCTGGAGAATCCCATGGACAGAGGAGTCTGGTGGGCTGCATCCACGGGGTCTCAAAGAGTCAAACACGACTGAGCAACTTCACTTCACTTTCACTTTTACCATATCATATTTATTTTATAAGCATGATTAGATAATCTTAAATTTGTAGAATATTTTTATCCTCCTTGGACTTCCAAAAATTTTAATGCATTGTTTTTTATTAAATAGTTAAGTATTTAGACACTGAGTCACATGCAGCAAAGGAATAGGTAAAACTGAATTTTTAAATGTATTTAATTATTGTCTGCGACATTGATTTCCCAGTATCTAAATTGAGCATAATAACGTATACCTCAAATTCTACAAGCCAGACTTCAGCAAAACATGAACCACAAACTTGCAGATGTCAGGCTGGATTTAGAAAAGGCAGAGGAACCAGAGATCAAATTGCCAACATCGGCTGGATCATCAAAAAAGCAAGAGAATTCCAGAAAAACATCTATTTCTGCTTTACTGACTGTACCAAAGCCTTTGATTGTGTGGATCACAATAAACTGTGAAAAATTCGGAAAGAGATTGGAATACCAGACCACCTGACCTGCCTCTTGAGAAACGTGTATGCAGGTCAGAAAGCAACGATTAGAATTGGACATGGAACAACAGACTGGTTCCAAATCAGGAAACGAGTACGTCAAGGCTGTATATTGTCACCCTGCTTATTTAACTTCTATGCAGAGTACATCATGAGAAATGCTGGGCTGGAGGAAGCACAAGCTGGAATCAAGATTGCCAGGAGAAATATCAATAATCTCAGATATGCAGATGACACCACCTTTATGGTAGAAAGTGAAGAAGAACTAAACAGCCTCTTGATAAAAATGAAAGAGGACAGTGAAAAAGTTGGCTTAAAGCTCAACATTCAGAAAACGAAGATCATGGCATCTGGTCCCATCACTTCATGGCAAATAGATGGGGAAACAGTGAAAACAGTGGCTGACTTTATTTTTCTGGGCTCCAAAATCACTGCAGATGGTGACTGCAGCCATGAAATTAAAAGATACTTACTCCTTGGAAGGAAAGTTATGACCAACCTAGACAGCATATTCAAAAGCAGAGACATTACTTTGCCAACCAAGGTGCATCTAGTCAAGGCTATGGCTTTTCCAGTAGTCATGTATGTATGTGAGAGTTGGACTGTGAAGAAAGCTGAGCACCAAAGAACTGATACTTTTGAACTGTGGTGTTGGAGAAGACTCTTGAGAGTCCCTTGGACTGCAAGGAGGTCCAACCAGTCCATCCTAAAGGAGATCAGTCCTGGGTGTTCATTTGAAGGACTGATGTTCAAGCTGAAACTCCCAATATTTTGACCACCGGATGCAAAGAGCTGACTCATTGGAAAAGACGCTGATGCTGGGAAAGATTGAGGGCAGGAGGAGAAAAGGATGCCAGAGGATTAGATGGCTGGATGGCATCACCAACTTGATGGTGATGGGCATGGGTTTGGGTGGACTCTGGGAGTTGGTGAAGGACAGGGAGGCCTGGTATGCTGTGGTTCATGAGGTCGCAAAGAATCTGACACGACTGAGTGACTGTACTGAACTTAACTGAACAGACACCTCAGAGGACTGTTACAAGATTCAAATGAAAAGAACATTAAAAGTACTCTATAAATACGGTATCTAGCTCTACCTATTTGTGTGTAGGTATGTAGTTTGTTTATGTATGCATATATACACTTATAGGCAACAGCTAAAATGTAATGGGGGATAGAACAGCAGAATAACCAATTACTTCCAATTAAATAAGTTAAAAGAAAGACCTGTTTTCTTAGATGCATCTTGATGTCCCTCTGTCCTGTATCATCAGCCAGTTAGTTGCCTGAAGGCAAATATCACACCCAACAGACTCTTGGGCTTCCATAAGCCTCTATTATTTTATGAAAAAGTAAAATCATAATGTTATGGAATTACATTTCACACACAGAGTTACAATTCACCCTTTCCAATCTCAGCTTCCACTTTGATTTTTTTTTTCCCCAGCTTCCTTCTGGGACTCCACCTCTCACTCTTTCTAATCTCTCTCTTCTGTAGCTCCATTTGCCCTTCTTGTTCTCAGCCTCTTGTTAGGAAGTGAAATTATTTTCTGCTGTAGTCCTCTCTGTTGGCTTTCACTTGGACTTTTCTGAAAAGATCTTGTGTAAGCACTATTCAAAAATCCAAGTTAATCTACCCAGTTGGACACAGGGTACAGAATTAGAACAGAATGCACAGAATGATTTCCTCAACCCAGGATTTATGGCATGACCATGAGTGAATCACTTAATCTCATCAGGCTTAGGCTAAGGGAATTACTTTAGCTACTCATTCCAGGATAGAGAAATTAAAAGATCAATGGGATAAAATATGTAAAGTGGTTTTTGGAAAGAAGCAGAGGGGTAAACAAGAATTCTTTGCATCCTCTACTGCTTTTCGAAATGAATTGCTCCAATGTGTTTTGTTATGATTGCCTTGTAGGTGGTTTACTTTCAGATACTGCTGTAAATCCTAGGAAAAGTGGTCGTTCAGTGTAAGTTAGAATAACAGTACTAAAAATCACCCCTGCTGGACCAGAGAGAGTAAATAAAAGTCAAGAATATTCAGGTTCTCTATGTTCTAAATTCCAACTTGATAGAAATGTTTTCTAAGGTTAGAAAAATAACGTTGTGATAAGTCTCAGGTTCTGTGTCTCTAAAATCTGATAAATTTAGTGCTGGTTTCAAAAATAATAAAACAAATCTTTATAAAGTGTTCTTTTATGGATATACTAAATAATAAAGGAACTCCTTGTACTCTGCTTTTTTCAGTAATGCTTCTTGGCTTCAATACTTAGATATACATGTCTTTTTTTGTTGTCTTTTTTATTTTTATTCTAAATTCATACTGTTTTTCAATAGACTGTGCCTAAATTGGAGTCACTAGGAAGAGAAAAACCCCAGAGCCTATGTAGGTGAATCATTCAGATGAGGAGAAAAAGAGAGTCTCCAATACCTTGGATTCTGGAGTACCAGAAATGCCTTTTAAATGCAGGCTTTTGTGTATCAGTTCAGTTCAGTCACTCAGTAGTGTCTGACTCGTTGTGACCCCATGGACCACAGCACCCTAGGCCTCCCTGTCCATCAACAACTCCCAGAATTTACCCAAACTCCTGTCCATCAGGTCGGTGATGCCATCCAACCATCTCATCTTCTGTTGTCCTCTTCTCCTGCCCTCAATCTTTCCCAGCATCAGGGTCTTGTCCAATGAGTCAGCTCTTCACATCAGGTGGCCAGAGTATTGGAGTTTCAGCTTCAAGATCAGGCCTTCCAATGAACACCCAGGGCTGATCTCCTTTAGGATGGACTGGTTGGACCTCCTTGCAGTCCAAGGGACTCTCAAGAGTCTTCTCCAACACCACAGTTTAAAACCATCAATTCTTTGGCACTCAGCTTTCTTGACAGTCCAACTCTCACATCCATACATCTCTACTGGAAAAACCATAGCCTTGACTAGACAGATCTTTGTTGGCAAAGTAATATCTCTGCTTTTGAATATGCTGTCTAGGTTGGTCATAACTTTCCTTCCAAGGAGTAAGTGTCTTAATTTCATGGCTGCAATCACCATCTGCAGTGATTTTGGAGCCCAGAAAAATAAAATCAGCCACTGTTTCCACTGTTTCCCCATCTATTTGCCATGAAATGATGAGACTGGATCCCATGATCTTCGTTTTCTGAATGTTGAGCTTTAAGCCAACTTTTTCACTCTCCTCTTTCACTTTCATCAAGAGGCTCTTTAGTGCTTCTTCACTTTCTGTCATTTCGGTAATGTCATCTGCATATCTGAGGTTATTGATATATCTCCTGGCAATCTTGATTCCAGCTTGTACTTTCATCAAGAGGCTCTTTAGTTCTTCTTCACTTTCTGCCATAAGGGTGGTATCATCTGCATATCTGAGGTCACATATATCTCCCGGCAATCTTGATTTCAGCTTGTGCTTCCTCCAGCCGAGCATTTCTCATGACATACTCTGCATCAAAGTTAAATAAGCAGGGTGACAATATACAGCCTTGACATACTCCTTTTCTTATTTGGAACCAGTCTGTTGTTCCATGTCCCGTTCTAACTGTTGCTTCCTGACCTGCATACAGATTTCTCAAGAGGCAGGTCAGGTGGTCTGGTATTCCCATGTCTTTCAGAATTTTCCACAGTTTGCTGTGATCCACACCATCAAAGGCTTTGGCAAGGTCAATAAAGGGGAAGTGGATGTTTTTCTGGAACACTTTTGCTTTTCTGATCCAGCTGATGTTGGCAATTTGATCTTTGGTCCCTCTGCTTTTTCTAAATCCAGCCTGACATCTGCAAGTTCATGGTTCACGTATTGCTGAAGCCTGGCTTGGAGAATCTTGAGCATTAGTTTACTAGCATGTGAGATGAGTGCAACTGTTTGGTAGTTTGAGCATTCTTTGGCATTGCCTTTCTTTGGGATTGGAATGAAAGCTGACCTTTTCCAGTCCTGTGGCCACTGCTGAGTTTTCCAAATTTGCTGGCATATTGAGTGCAGCACTTTCACAGCATCATCTTTTATGGATTTGAGATAGCTCAACTGGAATTCTGTCAGCTGCACTAGCTTTGTTCATAGTGATGCTTCCTAAGGCCCACTTTACTTCACATTCCAGGATGTCTGGCTCTAGGTGAGTGATCACACCATCATGATTATCTGGATCATGAAGATCTTTTTTATACAGTTCTGTATATTTTTGCCACCTCTTTTTAATATCTTCTGCTTCTGTTAGGTTCATACCATTTCTGTCCTTTATTGAGATCATCTTTACATGAAATGTTCCCTTGGTAGCTCTAATTTCTTGAAGAGATCTCTAGTGTTTCCCATTCTCTTATTTTCCTCTATTTCTTTGCACTGATCACTGAGGAAGGCTTTCTTGTCTCTCCTTGCTATTCTTTGGAACTCTGCATTCAAATGGGTGTATCTTTCCTTTTCTCCTTTGCGTTTCCCTTCTCTTCTTTTCACAGCTATTTGTAAGGCCTCCTCAGACAGCCATTTTGCTTTTTCGCATTTATTTTTCTTGGGGATGGTGTTGATCCCTGTCTCCTGTACAATGTCACGAACCTCTATCCATAGTTCATCAGGCACTCTGTGTATCAGATCTAGTCCCTTAAATCTATTTCTCACCTTCACTGTATAATCATAAGGGATTTGATTTAGGTCATACCTGAATGGTCTAGTGGTTTTCCCCGCTTTCTTCAATTTAACTCTGAATTTGGTAATAAGGAGTTCATTATCTGAGCCACAGACAGCTCCCAGTTTTGTTTTTGCTGACTGTATAAATATATTTAGAACACAAAGCCACATGCAAAGCTGAAGGAAGCCAAATATTCCGTACTCTAACCCAGAAGGCTTAGAGCCATAGTGTTACACGCCATAAGCTAGAGCTAAAACACTTTCACAAATTACTATATCAGGCTGGACCATAAAAAATAATATATTGGTAAGGACAATTCCTTACTCCTTGGAAGGAAAGTTATGACCAACCTAGATAGCATATTGAAAAGCAGAGACATTACTTTGCCAACAAAGGTCTGTCTAGTCAAGGCTATGGTTTTTCCAGTAGTCATGTATGGATGTGAGAGTTGGACTGTGAAGAATGCTGAGCACCGAAGAATTGATGCTTTTGAACTGTGTTTGTTGGAGAAGACTCTTGAGAGTCCCTAGGACTGCAAGAAGGTCCAACCAGTCCATTCTAAAGGAGATCAGTCCTGGGTGTTCTTTGGAAGGAATGATGCTAAAGCTGAAACTCCAGTACTTTGGCCACCTCACGCAACGAGTTGACTCACTGGAAAAGTCTCTGATGCTGGGACAGACTGGGGGCAGGAGGAGAAGGGGACAACAGAGGATGAGATGGCTGGATGGCATCACTGACTCAATGGATGTGAGTTTGAGTGAACTCTGGGAGTTGGTAATGCACAGGGATGCCTGTCGTGCTGTGATTCATGGGATGGCAAAGAGTCAGACACAACTGAGTGACTGAACTGAACTGAACTGAAGGACAATTCAATGCATGGAGAAAAACCCTGATTTCCAGGAACACTTGTAAATCTTGCAAAGATACACATTTCAGGTTTACTACTGTCTGTTTCCCCCCTCTTCATGAGCTAGGTCGGTAGGATCATAAATCTAATCACTGATGTTAATTCACTTTGCCTGCCTACACAGCTGCATTTTTCTAAGATGACACAGGAAGCGATTTGAGTATGTATGGAATTCACCAATCTGCCTGTCTATCTGGAATCCTGTGGTGTAAACTGTGACTTTAAAGTTTCCTTGAATCATCATTTTCAGTACTTACATCTTTAAAGGCACCAATTTATTGTGTGCTTCCTAATATAATACTGGTTTTTAAATTCTTACAGTAGGCTTCCCAGGTGGCACTAGTGATAAAGAATTCACTTGCCAATGCAAGTTAAGAGACGTGGGTTCAATCCCTAGGTCGGGAAGAGGAAGGAGGGAGGCATGGAGGAGGACATGGCAACCCACTCCAGTATTTACCTGGAGAATCCCATGGACAGAGGACCTGGCAGGCTTCAGTGCCTAGGGTCGCACAGAGTCAGATGCTACTGAAGCAACTTAGCACAACAGTTAAGTATAACTCTTATAATAGTTATCCAGATTGGTGAATTATTCTATATGTAAATTTGAGCTACCGAGACCACTAGATATAATACAAATGTAGGTTCAGTCCCTAGCTTTCATTCAAGGTCTTCTCAAATGCCCCATCTTCCACAGAGTCTTCCCTGGTACATGCAGGGGGAAGAAATAGCTAGCCTGGAATTACCATAGTTCTCCTATGAAACACATTACTTCCCATCTCATTTTATATACAGTACATCTCTTCTACTAGCCGATAAAGTTCTAAAAGTTCAAGACTATGGTTTATTAACTCTTTAGAGAAAACAGAATGTTGCTTCCCACTGCCTATAGGATAACCACCAAACCTTTACTGTGACTTATAAGTAGAGTGGGCATAGCAAACATCTCATTTTTTTAAGTGAAAGGAGGCATTGCTACTAATTGCTTCTGTGATAATAAGTATAAACTGCTATTGTTCTGAGAAAACTGAGGTGTATATCTGCTGTGCTTCCATGAGTTCCTCGTGATTTGGATGGACATTGCCTTGATTTCCAGACTGAGTCTCCATCATGCTCTCACATCCACTCTGAACGGCAGCCGTGCTAAATTCTGTGCAGCACCCCACAGGGGCAGTGTTCTCTCTCCCGGCTAAGCTTCTGCAGGAGACTCAGCTGAAGTGGCCGTTCTCCATACTCTTTTCTCAGATCTCAGAAAGAGCATCAGCCTTGTAGGACTGTGTGCAGATTCTGATCATCTTTTTTTTCAATACTCTAAGATAGTTTTGATTTAAGTACATCATTAATTATGTGTTTAGAGAATGATTTCTTTTTAAAAATTAATTATAGTCCAAACTGGGCCCAAATAATTACATTCTGGTCTGAACATAAAACTAGAACATGAAATCTCATGACATCAAATCTGACTTTGAATTTTATATCTGAAACCTCAATATTTTGGCCAACTCAGGCGAAGAGTTGACTCACTGGAAAAGACCCTGATGCTGGGAGGGATTCCAGTCAGGAGGAGAAGGGGGTGACAGAGAATGAGATGGCTGGATGGCATCACTGACTCGATGGACATGAGGTTGGGTGGACTCCGGGAGTTGGTGATGGACGGGAGGCCTGGTGTGCATGATTCATGGGGTCGCAAAGAGTCGGACAGAATTGAGCAACTGAACTGAACTGAACTGAAAGTGACCAATGCATGACCTTTATACCCTGACTCACCTATAATGTTTAATTGTTAAAAAATAAGCAGTGAAATATTGGGTTACCAAAAAGTTTGTTTGGATTTTTCCCCACAACCATAAAGAAAAACCCAAATGAACTTTTTGGCCAAATGAATACTTGTAGATGGTCACTATCTGCCCTTTAAATTGAAACCCTAACATTTCAGATGTGGTAAACTGTGTTTCTTATTGTGCTGTCCCTAGGGTCTATATTAGATATTATCTTTGGTTAACAAAAGCTACGTTCTTTAACCCTGAGCACTCAGTCGCTCCGTCGTGTCTGACTCTTTGCGACTCCATGGCCTGTAACCTGCCAGCCTCCTTTGTCCATGGAATGTTCCAGGCAATACTGGAATGGTCTGCATTTCCTACTTCAGGGGATCTTATCAACCCTGGGGTAGAACAGTCATCTTTTGTGTCTCCTGCACTGATAGGTGGATTCTTTACCAAATGCAACAGCTGGGAAGCCTTTAAAGTTAACTTCAATGTTACTACTCTATTATACTGTGCTTGGTTTCTGTCGTTAGAGTATTGTGCAGAAATCTAAGGAGACAAAATTTTATGTGTGTTTTGAATAATGAAACAAATTTCCAGATATCTCAGAACATATTAGTCTTACTTTGTGGAGTAAATAAATATTTAAAATACTAATGACTTTTCCTGGTCAGGTAGTAATCTGCATATGTATGTTTATGTATCTTTACATGGACCAACAATTTAGGATACATAGAGATTTTTTTAAGCTGACATGATTTTTACATAAAAATACTCATAAGCCAGATTATACCAATTCAACATTCTGAGACATATCACAGGAAGCAGACACTGATAATTTTAGTAAGCCAAAAAAAGAAAAAGAGATTGTTGTATCAAGAGCCATGAAATAGAAAAAAATGTATAAATTTAATCTAAAAATTGTTGAAAATCAATATTTTTAAAATTATAAAAATTAAAGTGTCGTCTAATGTCTAGAAGGGCAAAGTGAGAGGGAACTAACAAAATGTACTAAAACAATAAGACAGTAGGAACTGAGAAACAAGAGTTGAGCCTGATAGTAAATAATAAAACATGTAAAAATTACATTGCTTTTTCAGAGTTTTTATTTCAGTACCATACTAGCTTTTAAAATATTTTCTAAAATGTCTTTACTTTGAAGCTTAGTCTTTAGGCTTTACTAAATATGAATATAACCTCCATTTATTTAGAAATGTAACTTCATTTTCCATAATTACCATCCTAACTGCTATTCCAGTAGGGCTTTGTTAATTCAAACTAATGACAGGGAGACAATTGCTGAATTTTTGCAAATTACTAAGTATATGAACAAATATAATAAAAGTCATGGGTACTTCATCTGAGGATGTACTTTATTCATTTAGCTTGACAAGTTTAGTATAGCTCTTAATTACTCTGATAATACTGTGCATATGCCTGTGTGCTCAGTCGTGTCCAACTCTGCAACCCCATGGACTATATATAGCCACCAGACTCCTCTGTTCACGTTATTCTCCAGGCAAGAATATTAAAGTTGGTTGCCATTTCCTAATCCAGGGGATATTTCTGACCCAAGGATCAAACCCATATCTCTTGCATCTCCTGCATTGGCAGGTGGATTCTTTACAACACTGTGCCACCTGGAAAGCCCTCTAATAATACTGAGACCAGCCAATATCCTGATGAGTATTCTTAAAATATAAGAGATGCTTTCTTGCCAACAAATTGCTTTGGTTTAGCTAGCCTAGGATTTCAAATTATGCTGCTGCTGCTAAATCGCTTCAGTCGTGTCCAACTCTGTGCAACTCCATAGATGGCAGCCCACCAGGCTCCACCGTCCCTGGGATCCTCCAGGCAAGAACACTGGAGTAGGTTGCCATTTCCTTCTCCAATGCATAAAAGTGAAAAGTGAAAGTGAAGTCGCTCAGTCATGTCCAACTCTTCAAGACCCCATGGACTACAGCCTGCCAGGCTCCTCCATCCATGGGATTTTCCAGGCAAGAGTACTGGAGTAGGTTGCCATTGCCTTCCCTGCAAATTATGCTAAGAGATAAGTAATAGTATTTTCTTGGGAGTGTATTCAACATTAGGATAGCAAAGCTGTTACATACTACAACCTGTCTTTGAGGACCTTACTCCAGTATGACTTAGAACTTGCATTTTTTTAAAAATACCTAACACTTCTTTTATTTCTGAACCCTTCTTTGGTCATTCTAAATTAATGAGGTATACTTATAATTTATCTTGAACTATGTTTTAGGCTAAAGGGCATTTATCTTTTCTTACTTACTATTGGTATTACCATTAGTTTTATAGGGTAAATTTCCAGAATTTGGGATACTACCTAAATACACTGCTAAACATTTATCTGCTCTTCTGCACAAATTCAAGCTATCACTTGAAGAAAACCTTAAAATTATGTCTATAAACTATGATTTGGGGAATGAGTTTTAAAGTTTACATGTCCAGAATGGAAACTAAGATTTTTAGATTCCAACCTGAGTCATAAAATGTACCCAGGCATGAACTTACCCCCTTTGAGTCTCCAGAATTTTAATCAGTTTCTGAATTTTTACCTTCAGTACAGTTTCTCAGACGTGTTCGACTCTTTGTGACCCCATGAATCGCAGTATGCCAGGCCTCCCTGTCCATCACCAACTCCTGGAGTTCACTCAAAGTCATGTCCATCGAGTCGGTGATGCCATCCAGCCATCTCATCCTCTGTCGTCCCCTTCTCCTCCTGCCCCCAATCCCTCCCAGCATCAGAGTCTTTTCCAATGAGTCAACACTTCGCATCAGGTGGCCAAAATACTGGAGTTTCAGCCTTAGCATCATTCCTTCCAAAGAAATCCCAGGGCTGATCTCCTTCAGAATGGACTGGTTGGATCTCCTTGCAGTCCAAGGAACTCTCAAGAGTCTTCTCCAACACCACAGTTCAAAAGCATCAATTCTTCGGCATTCAGCTTTCTTCATAGTCCAAGTCTCACATCCATACATGACCACTGGAAAAACCACGGCCTTGACCAGACGGACCTTTGTTGGCAAAGTAACGTTTCTGCTTTTTAATATGCTGTCTAGGTTGGTCATAACTTTCCTTCCAAGGGAGTAAGCATCTTTTAATTTCATGGCTGCAATCACCATCTGCAGTGATTTTGGAGCCCCTCAAAATAAAGTTTGACACTATTTCCACTGTTTCTCCATCTATTTCCCATGAAGTGATGGGACCGGATGCCATCTTTTTCACTCTCCTCTTTCACTTTCATCAAGAGGCTTTCTAGCTCCTCTTCACTTTCTGCCACAAGAGTGGTGTCATCTGCACATCTGAGGTTATTGATATTTCTCCCAGCAATCTTGATTTCAGCTTGTGCTTCTTCCAGCCCAGCGTTTCTCATGATGTATTCTGCATAGAAGTTAAATAAGCAGGGTGACAGTATACAGCCTTGATGTACCCCTTTTCCCATTTGGAACCAGTCTGTTGTTCCATGGGAATGTTTTTAATTTTATTTTTAGGGCACTAGCTTGTGTTTGAATGCTATGACTGTTTAGTCTTAAATCAGCATAATGGAAGCCTGTGTAAGTGAAATATTCAAAATTCCTGCTTCCAATTCTGAGGGCACAATTAAGTATCTGGCAGGAAATCCTAGTCTTTTTCCCAGCAAGGCATGCACACTTGGAGAGTTTAAGATTTTGGAATTTGAATTGACTCACAACTCTCTCCCCACCCCAGTACTCTTGCCTGGAAAATTCCATGGACGGAGGAGCCTGGTGGGCTGCAGTCCATGGGGTCTAAGAGTCAGACACGACTGAGCGACTTCACTTTCACTTTCATACATTGGAAAAGGAAATGGCAACCCACTCCAGTATTCTTGCCTGGAGAATCCCAGGGATGGGGGAGCCCGGTGGGCTGCGGTCTCTGGGGTCGCACAGAGTTGGACACAACTGAAGTGACTTAGCAGCAGCAGCAGCAGCAGAACAAATCTCTCTACACCCTTCATACTAATTTTGCAACATTAACATTGTACAGTCTTTACTCACAAATGCAAGTAAACACCATGGGCCTTGCCTAATGCCATTTATCCATTCAGTATTAATTTTCTAAATTAATGAGTGAAAAAATGAAAACCTATCATAAGTGCCCTGTTGACCCATACTACCTAACATAGCCAAACTCAGACTTCTTATATTGATTTCTATGCACATGATCCTGTCTGACTTTTCCTTCAGAAATGTTTTCAGCTTTCCCATGTTAATAACCTCATTATAACATAATTGTGTTTACAGTGTTATTCTAATACTCATAGTCTAGACAAGCATGTTTGCTTCCTCTCTCCATCCTTTCTATTCTCTTAAGAAACGATAATCGCCTCTAATAATCCTGGGATTTCCCAAGGTCTCTAAAGCCTTCCTCACAGGAAAATAAAAGTCCCTGCCTTTTTCTTGAGCCAGCACATTCTCACTAGATCATGCTTCTTATCATGCTGACATATGAGTGTAATCTATACATTGTCTTTTATGAATGTTTATGAACAATTCAACCAAAGTGCTTTCTGATTCTGATCCATTTCAAAATTCAGCTAATCAATATTGATTGCATATTATAGAAACGTGGTAGAGTATAGAACAAGAAATGGATCCCGACTATGAAATTTATGTGGCTTTGAGGGAAAATAATTCATTAAACTCTCCTGAAGTTGTCTTTCCATGTACAAAAGGAAGGTTATACTCGAAGGTAAAAATGAAGGATGTAGATGCTACCTTGCAATAAAATTTTTAAGGAAGTATCTTATTCTTTGTTCTGACTGTACCTAACAAAGAACTCTAAATAGAGTGCTCATTACCCCCACACACCCCCAAAGAAAATAGATTTTAATTCATTTTAGAAATTTGACAAAATCAGTGTCATATTTTGATTTTTTTCAACTTTTGAAAATATCATGTGTCCAATAAATCAATAAAATAAATAACTTAGGCATGAAACTTATTGTAGAGGGGAAATATTTAATTAGATCCTTAAATATCAAGGTTTGATAATTATTCATTATAGAAAATGGATATTTAAATTGATAATTGTCCTGCTTCTTGGCTTTTTAAATGCAGTGTTTCACGCTGAACATGCTGCTGCTTCTTAATTTTTCTTTTTTGGAAAAATTTTTTCCAAATTATTTAAATTTTCTTAAAATTTTTTTGCTTCTTTTTTTTTTTTTTTTTTT